>CM036753.1:19255478-19455478 GCA_020796225.1 Arion vulgaris
CCGTGCATGTCTGCCCACCGGTTAGCTCATGTGTATCGTCCGTATGCGTGTTCGCTCTACTTTGGTACCTGCTCACCGTGTTTATCAGGTTTCTCACCGTGCTCACATTTACTATGGACACGCCACTCATTTCAGGCCCCCACCTCAGGGCTCTGAGTTTCGCCCATGTGGGCCCACTTGCAACTCAACTCGGGGCCCCCACCTATGGGCTCCGTGTTTGGCCCTATGTGGGCCCATATCTCTTCACTGGATGCACCCATCTCTTCTCTGGATGCACCCATGTCTTCTCTGGATGCACCCATCATCCCTTTATGTTTGTTCAGCTTTTCCCAATGGCCTGGAGAGATGTGAATTAATGGTCACTCTGGAATTCTGCCTCGCCTGTGCTGCAAGCGGATCACATCCAACGGAACTGCGTCTGCATCACTACTTATACCAGAGTAGTTTTCCTCGACCCTACCCGCTTAGCCAGACAGGAATCAATGTCTGTTTCCAGGGTTACCACGTGGAGGGTAGGATCTTGATTAGTGCCAGCTCACTAATCCTCCTTTACGTTGTCCCTTTACGCCTTTGACCCCCGATCGTATCTAAAAATCAATGTTTTTTAGTTTTTTCATCCGCTTTCAACTCAGACGAGTTTCATCTCTGAAACTGATTTTTGCGTGAAAATCCGTTTTTCCAATTTCTTACAATGGCAGCATGCACATTGTAAATTACTTTACACTGGCAGCCGTGTGCTCAATGTACTGGTAATTAGTATTCCCTCGCCATACAGGCAGATTTTCTCCGACTTCAGAGGTACTACGCTTATCGCTCTGAGTAAGACCAGGGACTCGAACAAATGCCGGACAGTAGGTTCGAACCCGAGCTATGAGGCGTCTCACAGCTAGCAGGCCGAGCTACTATCAACTACTCTAGGCAGTCCCCTAAAAAATCAATGTAAACAAGGAAGATCCTCTCCATGAAGAACTCAGGAGAAAGGGTGTAGACTCAAAGAGAGACAGATCATGGCTGAGTCAGGCGGAAGATACTCTTAGGAAAATATGTGATCCTTCCAGAATTGAAACAGTAGATGAATGGATTGCTGTGCTACCCCAATTTCAGACTACTTTTACAGTTATTACATCCATTAAGAAAACTTCAAGAAAATAATTAATCACTAATAAACGTGGAGGTTGAGGTTCTCTTGAATGACAACATCAATGATACGGATGTAGTTATTTACACCGATGGTTCAGTCATTCACCAACATTGCTGTGCATGGGCTTTAATTATCTTCTTTTTTTTGTTTTCCTATTTTTTGTACTTCTATATTTTGTTTAGTGTCTTGTGTAAGTTATTGTTTGATGTACTTTAAATATGATGTGAATTGTACATTATATAACTAATATAGTGTCTACTTTCTATAGTATCAAAAGTTGGACTGCAGATAAGCTATGAAAAAAAACAAATATAATGAAGCAGTGGCAAGTAACGGAGTATCACCCTGGAATCTAAAATGATAAAAATAACAGAGCAGTTCACCTATTTAGGTAGCAATTTTGATTGCACAGGAAATGTTAAAAATAAATTATGATACGAATTGGCAAAGCAACATCAGCTTTTAAAAGTCTAAATAAAATATGGAACTGCAAGTTATATAGTATTAAAACTAAATTACGAATTTTCAATTCAAATGTTGTATCAATCCTAACATATGTCAGCAAGAGTTGGAAAATGACTAAAGATATAGAAAGCAAGTTGAATGCATTTGAAAATAGATGTCTGCAAAATAATGAATATAAGATGGAACGAATTCAGAGAAGTGATGAAATCAGAGATATGTCTGGTCAACACTAGTGACAACTGTTATAGGAAAGAGAAGATGGAGATGATATGTTGGACACACCTTAAGGAGAAAAGATCAACAAATATCAAAGCAGGCATTGAAGTGGGATGCAAAGGGTTCAAGAAAGAGAGGTCGACCTAAGGTTACCCTGAAACGAACTTTGCTGAGAGATTCAAGAGGTATCGGTCTCAGTTCCATGGATGAGATTGAGCGAGTTGCCCAGGATAGAGCGGTATGGAGAAGTTACTTGCAGGCCCTAAGTACGATAACGGCACGAGAGGAATTATTATTATTATTATTTTATAGTCGTTACTTCAGTTTGACAGTGTAAGCACCTATATTTCAAAACTGTAGTAATGACATTCGCTAAAGAGGAAACCACTACCACTATCTCCATTGACAAACATCAATTTAAAAAAGTCAACGACTTTACAACCATATGGAACATTATTTAGCAAATGGAAGGAACACTAACGAAAATCAACCTAGATGCAATAAAGCAAATACAATCATCTCCTCTTTAGCCTGTTACGCCTGGCGTTTAGGCAGCAACAAACGTCACACCATTCTTCCCTGTTCATGGCCTTCCTCTGTATTGTGTTCCAGCTATGATTCATTTCCTTCAGCTCTTGCTCTATCGCTCTCCTCCAGGTTGTCTTGGGTCTTCCACGCTTTCGCCTACCCTCTGAGTCCATCTCAGTGCAGTTTTCGTGTCGGAGCCAGTCTCCATGCGCATCACATGTCCAATCCATCTCCAGCGTCGTCTCGGATGATAGTGCCCATATTCTCTTGTTGGCATCGTGCAAGCAATTCTTGATTCGAGATAGTAGTCGGCCAGTACAGCGTAATGGCACCAATTTTAAAATTTAAGCATGTCACCATGAACACTTAAAACGCATTGCAAAACACAATTTCTCTCCCAACATTATGCTATGAGTATCAAACCAGGACGCTGATATGAAACAAAAGAAGAAAACTGTTCACGAAAGAGATGACGAGTCTACGAGAATGCTGCAGTATCAAGTAGAAACAGGTTTATAAATGAAGATATTAGGAAAAAGTTGGTTACAACATTAGTACTGAGCTTCATCAAGAAACAAACAAATTAAGTGGTTCAGACACATAAGCAGATCACCAACAGACAGTGCGCCCCAAAGAGCAAAGATAGTTCGATACAGTGGATGCAAAGCAAAAAGATCGTCCACCCAAAATGTGGAACACTGTAATACAAGAGGCAGTGAATTACACTATTTATGAAACTCTCACAAAAGCCAGTTATAGAAACATCTCATTATACTGTCGGTGTGAAGTAAAACGGATTAGAGTAAAAAAGATAAACTAATATAGAATATAAATTATACATTCGTATATTATGCATCTACTTTCATTATTTAAATTATATCTTATTCAACTATTATATTGTGTAAATTATATCTTATTCAACTATTATATTGTGTAAATTATACATTATTCAACTATTATATTGTGTAAATTGTATGTTATTCAACTATTATATTGTGTAAATTGTATGTTATGCAACTATTATATTGTGTATATTATATATTATTCAACTATTATATTGTGTAAATTATATATTATGTAACTATTATATTATGTAATTTGTATATTATTAAACTATTCATGTGTGTACATTCCTATCTGTTGTTTAATTTTGTATTGTGTAAATTTGTATAGTTTGTAAACTATTATCTTTGATTATTTTATATTATGTAAGTTTTTCCATTGTGCAACTAGTTAAATAATAATAATAATTCCCCAGGTAGTAGCCAACAGACTAGACAGGTAGTTTAGGTAGTTTAGATAGATAAGTTTGTAGAAATGCATAAGTAGAGACTCGAAAAAGGGTGGAGACTGCAGTAAAACTTGGAAAATAGCTAAACACGTAAAACCAAAGTACTACAGTTTTACAAAATACATAAACAGTGACGATAAACAGCAACGTTTCGACCAAAGGCCTTTATCAAGCAAACAATACAACAAGAATGACAATTTAGAGAACACTACAAATGGACGATTACATGTGGAAACATAAACCTATCTGATGAAAATCTGGGAATAAAAGAACAACGAAATGAGTGCAACACAAAAACGAAAGTGGAAAAGGAGAGGAACAATAAACAATATAGTGGATAAATGACACATATGGAGCAAACACACATATAGATAACAGGCACGAGATAAGACAGTACTAAGAAGCATAGGAATGTATGCGTTGAGTCAGAGTCAAGTCCATAGAATGAAATAAAACGGTTCTCAGGCGATCGATGGATCATCGGAGAACATGATCGGATAGCTGTGACCTGGACATCGTCAACTCCTGAATGGCCAGTATCATGGAAATGAGTGGCCACAGAGTCGAACATTGGCGAATATCGCGTAAGTGTTGGCAATCGGTCACGAGCCTCTTACGTTTCACCAATATAGGCTTATGCATCGTTTGCAGGTGATAGCATAGATGATATTGCGGACTCACACGTGAAACTGCTTGAATGGTATAGGTAGCTTTTGGAAAGAGACAGTACGGTCTGTATACATAGCACAGTATTACACAGGCGACGCCACATTGGATGGTGCCAAGTGACTCTGGATGTTAGGCTTGAGGCGACGTGTCCAACAAATCCTTGAGGCTTCTGTCCCGCTGTATGCCACCAAAGGATAGTGTTGGAAGACTGAACGTGTCTCAGACTGAAGAATAGGGAGATGATGGAATAAGACCTTTTTCACCAGGGAACTATGAGGGTGGAAGTTAAGATAAGTTTAACCCTGTCAGACTTGGGGTTCTAGTATGTGGAGAGGGCTCGGCGAGCAATTAGCTGAACCCGATGCATGGCAGATGTAAGCATTCTCCGGGTATAGGCGCTGGCGAAGAATCAAGCATCTCAGAGCTCTATCAAGAAAACTCGTCCTGCTGCAGAGGCGACGAAGGCGTAAGATTGAGAAAGGTAAAGTCACGACAAGCCTGGGGATGGGAAGAGGTATCAGAAGAAAGCTATGTGTATCAGTAGCTGAGTATACTGATGGTGATATGGATAGGCTGATGGTGATAGTGATGTCAAGAAAATTGACACAGGAGGTAGAGATGTGAACCGAATAGCAGGATTGAAGGCATTGATGAAGGTAATGAAGCGTGACAAATCGGCTTCAGACATATCGGTAACTCCAATACAATCATCGATGTATCTATGATACACGGACGGAAGAAGGCCATCATAGGTGTTCCATACTAGGTGTTCAAGATGACCCATGAATAGACAAGCATAGCTGGTCCCATTTTAGTACCCATGGCGACCCCACTAATCTGTTCGAAGAACTGGTCATTGAACTGAAAGGAGTTGGAGAGTGAGAACTAGTTCTGCAAGACAGAGAGAGTCGAGGTGGAGACAAGAGGTTAGTCTCTGTCGAGAAAAACTGAGAGCTTGAAGTCGTCAGAATGAGGTATGAGGTATACAGTGAGCAGACATCAGAGGAAGAGGCGATAAGTCCTGCCAGGCAACAACTAATTTTTCTTCTATTGTTGTTGCCTGGCAGGACTTATCGCCTCTTCCTCCTTGATGTCTGCTCACTGATACCTCTATACCTCATTCTGACGGACTTCAAGCTCTCCAGTTTTTCTCGACAGGAGAACTAACCCTCTTGTCTCCACCTCGACTCTCCTTCGTCTTGCAGAACTAGTTCTCACTCTCAACTCCTTTCAGTTCAATGACCAGTTCTTCGAACAGATTAGTGGGGTAGCCATGGGTACTAAAATGGGACCCAGCTATGCTTGTCTATTCATGGGTCATCTTGAACACTTAGTATGGAACACCTATGATGGCCTTCTTCCGTCCGTGTATCATAGATACATCGATGATTGTATTGGAGTTACTGATATGTCTGAAGCCGATTTGTCACGCTTCATTACCTTCATCAATGCCTTCAATCTGCATTCGGTTCACTCTCACATCTCTACCTCCTGTGTCAATTTTCTTGACATCACTATCACCATCAGCCTATCCACTATCACTACATCAGTATACTACAAGCCTACTGATACACATAGCTTCTTCTGTATACCTCTTCCCATCCCCAGGCTTGTCGTGACTCTTACCTTCTCTCAACTTACGCCTTCGTCGCCTCTGCAGCGAGGACGACGATTTTCTTGATAGACCATGAGATGCTGATTTCTTCCGCCAGCGCCTATACCCGGAGAATGCTTACATCTGCCATGCATCGGGTTCAGCTAATTGCTCGCCAGAGGCCCTCTCACATACTTAGAACCCCAAGTCTGACAGGGTAAACTTATCTTAACTTTCCACCTCATAGTTCCCTGGTGAAAAGGTCTTATTCCATCATCTCCCTATTCTTCAGTCTGATCCTGAGACACGTTCAGTCTTCCAACACTATCCTTTGGTGGCATACAGACGGGACAGAAGCTCAAGATTTGTTGGTACACAGTCGCCTCAAGCCTAACATCCAGAGTCACTTTGGCACCATCCAATGTGACCGTCGGCGCTGTAATACATGTGCATATGTAATACAGACCCGTACTGTCTCTTTCCAAAAGCTACCTATACCATTCAAGACAGTTTCACGTGTGAGTCCGCAATATCATCTATGCTATCACCTGCAAACGATGCCATAAGGCTTATATTGGTGAAACCGGTAAGAGGCTCAGTGACCGATTCGCCCAACACTTACGCGATATTCGCCATGCTCTAGACTCTGTGGCCACTCATTTCAATGATACTGGCCATTCAGGAGTTGACGATGTCCAGGTACAGCTATCCGATCATGTTCCTCCGATGATCGCAGTCGATCGCCCTGGAGAACCGTTTTATTTCATTCTATGGCACTTTGCGACCTCTTGAACTCAACGCATTACATTCCTATGCTTCTTAGTACTGTCTTATCTCGTGCCTTGTTATCTATAGGTGTGTTTGCTCCATATATGTGTCATTTATCCACTATATTGTTTATTGTTCCTCTCCTTTTCCACTTTCGTTTTTGTGTTGCACTCATTTCGTTGTTCGTTTTTATTCCCGATTTTCATCAGATAGGTTTATGTTTCACATGTAATCGTCCATTTTGTAGTGTTCCTCGAAATTCGTCATTCTTGTTGTATTGTTTGCTTGATAAAGGCCTTTGGTCGAAACGTTGCTGTTTATCGTCACTGTTTATGTATTTTGTAAAACTGTAGTACTTTGTTTTACGTGTTTACCTATAAGTAGAGACTGTAGTGTTTGCACACCAAACCTGCTCACTATGAGCAGTAGCAACACTAGAACGGAACATGTTATTTCCCTGGTCAGAATCTATTTGTTCTACAGGATGTTCAATTTAAAAGCAGCCCCAGTGATAAATAGAAATTTGCCAGGTACGCATTGCATCTCGTCTATTTACTATTTAAACCGGTTCTGACTAGTTTGTCCTACGTCACATTTGTTCATCGCCCTTCCCGCACTACAATTACACACCATCACACAACCTTGACCTAAACTACGTCAAAACTGAACCTTCTCATTTCCATACATATATGCCAGATTAGCTCCATTCACAGGCTGCTTTTAAGTTGAACACCCTGTATTATCATTCTTCAATCAACTATAGGACCCAACGCTTGTCCTTCGTTACCTGAAGGTGACCGGTGTGTTATTCCCCCGGTCAGAATCTAATTGTTCAAATATCATTCTTCAATCAACTACAGGACTCAGCGCTTGTCCTTCATTACTGGATTTTTTTTACATATCTCTTCAATCAACTACGGGACCCAACACTTGTCCTATCCTTGCGTGCCCATATTGCACATTGGTCACTTGCACCACAAGTGTTGATTACTTGAATTACTTTTACTATTGGACTGTCTATGCCTATTGCACCATTTGACTTGATCTAAAGCGCTGAATATTGCTGGTTTTGTGGCTATCCGTGTTGTATGTCCATGCAAATGTTTTTACATTGTGAGTATACATTTTTCTTCAACATAACCCACATTACTTGCTATCTAATTATTTTTTATATACAGCCATTGCACTTTGAGTTTGTACCAACTTGTCGACCATTTATATACAGCCATTGCACTTTGAGTTTGTACCAACTTGTCGACCATTTATATACAGCCATTGCACTTTGAGTTTGTATCACATTGTCGCCATTTCTATTTCAGGCTATATATATTTGTAGCATTATACTCCTTGCTCATTAAATTGTTTGCTATATATATTTTTACTACAATTTTTGGATACTTGAGGATTGATGGCACATAGGTATATGAGAGATGGTGAGCTCTGCAATGGAGTGCTGTGGGGGATGGCGCCACAGGAGATCCCTGGTAGAACCTTGCGTACGTTCGGTGAACGTAATGGGCCCTCAGTAGAGGAGTTTGCCAGGAGTGTCCGTTCTTTTTGGAGGTTTTATGGCCTTACGGGCGAGGACAAGATATATACCATCCTGGACAATGTGTCAGCCCCCATCAGAAGTGAGCTTCGGATCCAGATGCTCACTATACACGACCCTGAGAAATTGTTGATGGCAATGACCAAGTTGTATGGGGACAATAGGTCGACCCTTGAACTACTGTCCACCTTCTATAGGTCGTCCCAGGGGGTTGGGGAATCCTGCCGCGATTTCTCGCATAGATTGGCTATTTATACTAAAATCACAGCGGCACAAAAAGATGAAGGACTAGCAGTGATGGAACCCGAGTTTTATTTTTTGTTTGGGTCCTGGTGAATTGAGAGATGGTTTGTAATAGGTCTGCTAAGGATAATGTTGAACCAAATAAAGAAAATATTTGGGTTTTTGTTTGAGTCATTGGAGATGGAAGGACGGATTGTATTACCTTATTTGTTGAGGTTATCTGATGTTTAGCCAAATAAGTAGATCAATTGGGACTTAGTTGGATTGCTTGGAGGTCCTGGTTGGATGGTAATATTTCATTAATGGTGGTTATAAAATTTGATGATCGTTCAGGTTACTATGTTATAGTCCCATTAAATGGTACTAGTCAATCTTGGCTGATAATGTCTGGCCGACACATTAAACGATGTGAGAATTCTGAACACTGAATATTTTTAAGTATTCTGAGTTTTTGGGTTTCTCTTTCGATCGTTCTAGGCCTGTTTTAATCATTCTCCGTTACTGCTGCCCTCCATTGGATTTCTGGGACTTCATTTACTGGGGCAGTTGTTGTATCTGACTCTCAGTCGATGCTTCACAAGATCCAGAAGGGCAGGTTTCGGTATGAGTGGATGTCGTCTATAGAAGTTTCTAACCTCCAGCGGCTTACGTGGATATACTGTCCTGGGCATGCGGGTGTTTACGGTAATGAGAGGCGGACAGGCTTGCATCTTTGTTGGGAGTTGAAGATGGATAAGGGGATATTCTTCGGTCTCTTCGCAACTCTCTGTTGGATGAGGACACTAAAATCGATGTTGAATCCATCAAGCGATTTAAGCTGTTTGGAGTTACCCGTTGTTCAAGTTGAACTGGATGCCTGAGAGGCAGAGTGAGAGGTGTGTTTAATCAGCGAGCCACAGGCACCATCAGTATGCATACTCTTCGATATCTGTTGGGGGAGACTGAGCACCTATGGGTCTGCCCGGAGTGCAATGACGTCAGTTTAGTAACCAATA
This sequence comes from Arion vulgaris, assembly GCA_020796225.1. Classification (NCBI taxonomy): domain Eukaryota; kingdom Metazoa; phylum Mollusca; class Gastropoda; order Stylommatophora; family Arionidae; genus Arion; species Arion vulgaris. Next base: position 19,264,938 of record CM036753.1, read on the forward strand.
ACCAATAATCATTCTCATTTGTGATATATAAACAGCCAAACATCAGAACGTAATGTACGTGCACCAAACCTTCAGCACCTATTTGAGCTCAGTTGCTTATCCTTCGGTGGGGTGTTCGATTTCAGCCAGCTATTGTGTGCGGGTTTGCTTCTTCCGCTAGCCTTAGACTGTCCCCAGCCCGACCCACAAGGCAGTGGGCTGCTATTTTTCTTTCAGGGCAGCGACCCTTAGACAGCCTGCCCTCCCGGGCTTATGAGCGCCATCTTCCCAGCAAACCGGTCGTTTTAATGAACACCTTGGTTTGCCGCCCGTTCAGGTTTGTTTACGGTTTGCTCCGCTAGCCTTTGATTGTCCCCAATCAATCTACAAGGCAGCAGTAGTTCCTTGCGGTCGGAAACGCGCACTGCTTATGTCTCTGCTGGGCTTTCCCGCTGCTCTGTACATTTGGGTGGGACGCACACCCTGCCTACAATGCTGCTGCGATGCTGCCACTCTTGCACTGATTTTGCCTCTGCTGGGCTTACCAGTTGTTCTACAGGGTGGGACGCGCACCCTCTTGCCGTGCCTGCCCCTCGATGAGGCCCACTATGACTTTTGCATAAGGTTCTATGATGATACATCACATATTGGGGATAGTAATTTATTCCTTCGGGATTGTTGGATGGGTTTTAATACCTCATCGAGGCTTCACTATGTTGAATTAAATATTTGGGATGTTCATTTATTCCTTTGGGATTGTTGGGTGGATTTTAATACCTCATCGAGGTTGCACGATGTTGAATTCAATATTTGATATATTTGGGGATGTTCATTTATTTCTTTGGGATTGTTGGGTGGATTTTAATGCCTCGTCGAGGTTTAATGATGTTGATCTAAATGTTTCAAATATTTGGAGTTGTAAATTGATTACTTTGCGGATTTTGGTAGACTGCGTCTCGTATACGTGATCCTACACTATGATGTTTGATAGGGGTTAATCATTGAGAATTTATAAACTTCGGCAACTTGAGGTTATAAGTTATCGGAGCAATGTTGATTTTTGGAGTTCATCCATCCCCTGGGATTGGGGGTGGTTAATATGACCTCGTGGAGGTTATAGAATGTTGACAATTTAAACATTATATATATGTTTTTCCATGTCATATTCCATTTGTAACTTGTTTTTTAAAATAGTTTTCGGATTGCAAGACTCTGACAGTCAAGAGTGACATAGAGACATGACAAGTACTGTGAGATACCACCTCGCCCCTCCAACTACATGTCAGGAGAGGATGTCAGAGTGCACCCACCTCACATTGACCAATTATTGGCACTGCCTGGAGCAATTGATACACTGTTGGGTCACGTTTAGCAACGTGTGGCGCCTATATTTCTATTTCACCCATACAGTTTTGCTGATTGACTCTAATTTGATTCTATGTTTCAGCCTAGAGTACAGAGGGTATTTTGTTGATGTTGACTATGGTCACCTCTTTCTTTCTTTCTTTCTCGAATCCTGTATGCCTCACAGCGTCAGGTCAGGAAGAGATTTCTAAAACGGGCCCTAGTATGCGCTTCGTAGATAGTCTCTTTCGTCGCCTCTGTTATCTCTGAGGTCCATCTTTTGCGTGGCCGGCCTTTTGCTTTGTACCCATTGTATCGGAGCAGCATTGCTCTTTGGGGTGCACTGTCTGATGGTAATCTGCTTACGTGACCGAACCATTTAATTTGTTGTTTCTTGATGAAGTCTAGTACTGATGTTGTACCCACTTTTTCCTGATGTCTTCATTTCTCAACCGGTCTCTTCTTGTTACACCCAGCATTCTGCGTAGACACTTCATCTCTGTTGTGACTAGTTTTCTTCTATCTATGGTCACCTCATGTACCAGTTAATGAGTCACGTTTAACGATGTGTGGTGACTTGTTCCCATTTAGCTTATTCAACTTGTGTTCGCCTGAGATCCCATCAGGATTTGCCTTTATTTTTCGACCATGGTTGGCCATTATAGATTAGTTGTTGTTGAGTCACGTTTAACGTGTGGCGACTCTGTTCCCATTCAGCTCTTACAACTCTAATTACCCTGCAATACTATACCTGCTTTTAGGAGGCTGGATTTCGCCGCTGTGACGTCGGCGAAGTCGACTGGGGGATGTAGTAGTCTGCCAGGACCGGGCACAACCGTTCCCCAACCCCAGGTAGTAGCCAACAGACTAGACAGGTAGCTTAGGTAGTTTAGATAGATAAGTTTGTAGAAATGCTTGAAGAAAGTAGAGACTGTAGTGTTTGCACACCAAACCTGCTCACTATGAGCAGTAGCAACACTAGAACGGAACATTGACGTAGATTTGTTAGTACTGCTTAGCGACGTAGTGACAACATAGGAGACGAACATAAACACTGGATGAGTGTGGACGTGTTTCTGCCTATGTATGAATAACATCAATAAAAACATGTAATCCAACTACCTAAACAGAATTCTCTATAGTTATTTCATCTACAACTATGTTGTGATTTGTCCAGTAGTGGTGTGATTTACCATCAAGCGTATCGACCAAAAGAAACCCCCCCCTACAACATGTATAACTGCTCCTTTGCAGGTGAGATTTTATGTAACAGCTCTGTTATATTCTCGGCTGACATTTCAAGTACAATTGAAAATCGAAATCGTGACATATCCTTTACATGACGTAGTCATCATCCACAGTAAACGAGTCGTCGAGTTTCTAAGCATCATTTATACGTTCAGTAGTACCCCATTGTATCACAACAATGACATCTATTTTTACCATTTGTAAACGTTCACAGAATTGCTTCCACACTGCCCGCCGCTGCGTTTGAACCAGGTACGCTTGGGTTGTGATCGAGGTGTGTCACTACAGATAGAGCTACAAAATAGTTATTTACCAACAGTTAGTGCAACATAATCCAACAAGCATCTGTGTATATTCATAGTACAAGTGATTTTGCATATTGTCGTTTTTAATGAGGTGTGTCTCATTTATTTTTAAAATATTAAATATTGCTTACCTATCGCCTTCTTTTATTAATATAAAAGTTATGAAATATGACATACTACAAAATGTGTACGATCTATTGTATAGCATGCTAGAAAACGAGAATGATGCCAGTTAACAAAGATATGCAGAATAGGCAATGTCGCTGGTTATGTAGCACCGTGAACAAATTAGCAATATAAGACATATTAACGAAATAAATACGAATTGAAGGTAAACCAAAAAGTATAACGATTTAGCATGAGCTGGTTTAGATTATATGTCACAATAGAGTAGACAAAAAATACACACGACAGAAGCTGGATATATATCATTTTAATGCTAGAAAATACTTTGAAGTGGGTGGTAAGTAAGATACAAGCAAGGAAATTGAAATATGTTGGTAACATTTTTTTCTGAAAATGCATAATTCTGTAGAACATTATACTGGCATAGGAAAGAGAGAACACCAATGATACGGTTGTTGCAAGATGGATTAAACATGTTGAAGATGACTGCGACATACACGGGTCACCTCACGAGAGCAGTTTTGAGATGATAAATATGTCACCACCTCTGTACCCACCCAGTACCTCCTTTCCCAATCTATTTGTGGTTGTCGTTAGACCGCACTGGCATCAGTTACAGGGTTTTCCTATGTTCTCTCAGATTATTTGATAATGTCTTCTAGTAGTATGCCCAGCATATCGCAATCATCTCTTTCTTATAACTGTTTTTACTAGTGGTTGATTAAAGATTTCTCTGATTTCCTCACTTATCATGAATTCTTCTCATTGTTTGTACATTTTACTTCGTAGACTTCTATTTTCAAATGCATTCAACTTACTGTCTATATCTTTAGTCATTTTTCAACGCTCGCTGGCACATGCTAGGATTAACACAATATTTAAATTGAAAATTTGTAATTTAGTTTTTGAACTATATACATTTTAGTTGTATACTTTATTTCAACTTTTAAAATATGATGTTGCTTTGACAATCTGTAGCATCATTTATTTTTTAAATATTGTCACTGCAATCAAAATTGTTACCCAAGTATGTGATCGGCTTGGTTAATTTTAGCATTTTGGATTCCATAGTGATATCTGGATTAATTTCCATAGTTGCCTTCCTTAAATTCGTCTCTTCATTGCTTATTTACTGTTCACCTTTTGATGCATTAGATGACACATTGTCTGCTTTTAACAAGGTAATATCATATGCAAAATCCAAATCTTTCAGTTGACTATGTCAACTCAATCGAGGCCAGCTTCATCCTTGCAACATGAGAGAGAGAGAGAGAGGGAGAGTGAGTGAGTGAGAGAGAGCAACTACTTTGCCATATCTCCACCAGTCCATTTTGTTTAATTAAGAGCCATGTAAATCTGAGGCATTCTCTCAAGTGCTAGGGATACTGTGTGTTGTAATATCGGTACGATGTATGATGAAAACGAAATACCCAATCGGAAGACATATATATCAAATGTAATGACATGATCTGTTATAGCGAACATTATTTCAACAAGTGATATACGTTTTTCAGAGAGGCAGTTATTACGTTTCGATTTCCACAGGAAATCTAGGTTGTGCCTGATTTCCAGTACAGTGCCACTAAGCATTCTGTTTGATACCGGAGACCTAGTGTGTGCACATTGATATCACAGTGCAAAATATATTGTTGCACACAATGTATCATGCTTCGTCATGCCGGAAGTAGGTACCATTGAAGTTATATGTTTAAGTCTCAAACGTCAACATGATAGATGTATGATCCCTTGAATGCCCGTGTAAGTCTAAAACGTCGGCATGTTGGAAATAGGTACCACTAAAGGTTGCAATTAATTTAGATTGAAAAAGGTTAGAAACATATAGATATAGATAAATATATATCACTGCACAGATACATATATTTATATATACATGCGGTTCTACATGTTCTTCAGACGGGAATTAAATTTATTAAGAGTCAGTTCTATCGCTGTAAATGACACTGCGAACAAAAACATATTAAATACACATGCCTCGTCCCCTGTCACTAATATAACATCACAATAGTCTGCTTTTCCATAAATAACAATATGTTTTCTCATTAAACAAAACAAACTTTTTGAATAGCCTAAACTAAAGATTGTTTGTGTTCGCAATGAAATTGTCAGCCGTGTCACATCGTGTCAAATTATGAGAACTACATAAAGTTCACCCGTCCTCTGTCATTTGTATAATATCAAAAATCGGCTGCTTTTCCATTAATAACAATATGTTTTCTCATTAAACAAACTACGATTTTGAATAGCATAAACTAAAGATTGTCAAATGGGAATGATTCAATGCATACAATTGACAAATTCATAAAATATACAGCAGTACTCCATTTCAAACTTACATTAAACATTTGACAGGTATAACATCGAATATGTTGACAGGTATGTATAGCTCCAAATATATTCATATTCGCAACATGTGACTGATGTGCGTATCACAGGACCGGAAAGTAACAACAGGACCGCTGTGAGTATCACGTTATCGGAACGTTAAAACATCAATACACGTATTCGACGATTTCTGTACATGACCATTTGCGTTAAGTTAGAATATGGTTATAGAAACGAACAAATAGTCCAGTTTTAAAATTGTTGTATCTCCCCATCTATGAAAGCTAACCTCATGCCAAATATCAAGTCAGTAGGATGCCCAGATATATTCAAACAATTGGGACAGCCATATATACAATCCCATTCATTACCCATACAGTGACAAAGTAGGGCAAGGGTCAATGGGCAGGCAATGATCAAGACCCTACCCCACCTCCGTGTGGTGACTATGGAAACAGACAGCCGATCACGTCATGTTAAATGGGTGGGAATTAAGGGATACCTATTCTGGTATAAGTAGTCGTGCAAGCGTGGTTAGACTTTATGAGAACTACTCGGAAAACAAACGAGCAGAATCTCAGATTTAATGCTTCTGCACGTCTCTCCTGGCAGACGAAAAAGCTGCATAAATGCAAATGAATCGTAAAATAAACAAGATACGAGTCGCCAGTAGGCATATATTCACGACCTATGAGTCAATGGTCGCACCATATTTGCCAGCTCTCTGTAAGAATCATCGAAAAAGTCCTAACGTGACTTGACGACACAAGGGGCGATTGCACTAAATTCCATATCGGTGACCAGTCGCGGATAAAATTATTGGGGAAGATTGGCTAAGCGCAAAGCTTACATACGCGTTTTTTTGCTTAGCGAAACTTCCCTCCCTAGAACAACCGGCTGCGGTACTGTTTGGACGAGCGAAATATGTAAAGTTCTGATCATGTCCCGTGAATAAGTAGTCTATTCGAGGAAATTGGGTAGATGATATTGGCGAGCACAAAAATTAAAGTTACGTTGCTAGCGCCTTGTGAAACGGCGTTCTATATTTTTTTGTCCAGCCCCAGTCCAGTGTTCGCAGCGCAAAGGTAAATACGGAAAAAAATGTCAATTGTCTTCACACGTATCGGTATGGCTGAGAATCGTCCTATTCCGGAACAACCTCACGGTGACTAGAAAAGCAATGGGAAAATGTATGTACTGGACACGTCATGCACTTCTCATCATTAGCAAAGGCTGCCCCCTTTTCGGATGCGAATGTCGCACACTTGTAGGATGACGCCGCACGGCAGGGCTCAGATCAAATAAAGATAACATAAACAGCAACAAATTGAGTGTTTGTGTGACAAGACCATGTGTCCCTAATGGTGGAAAATGTTCCTAATCCGGGGCCACCTCACATAATCAGAAATGGTGCATCGTGTAGACATAATATTACGCAAAGATCATAACGCTCAAAATGCATGGCGATAAAAGATTGTTAAAGAGCAAAGAATAAACAATGGGAGGGAAAGTGTGGGACCCTGGCTCAAAATAATCTATCACTCTATTTATCAATCTATTTTAAACCCTGAAAAGAGAACAGTGCATGCTTTGGGTTTGTGTAAACGTTCATTTCGTTGATGGATGCATGAATCAAGAATAAACCCTCCAAACAATAAGCAAATAGCCGGTAGAAAGTCAATTGTAGATAGCTTTGACAAGGAGGTTATACGACGAGCTATTGTGAAAATGTTGGATTGCAAAGAAACAGTGACTGTAAGAAAGCTGCAGACTTGTTTAAGGAAGAACAATGACATTTGAGTTATCTAAATGTACGTTGTGGAAAGTTATAAGGACATTAGGCTTCACCTTTAGAAAGTATACGAGTGGAAGAAATATTATTTCCGAGCAGCCGCATTTAGTAGTCATGAGAAGCAAGTACCTACGTGAAGTAAGAGAAATGCGCAGAGAAAGTTATGATATTGTGTATTTGGATGAAACATGGATTAATGCACATCACGCCATGCAAAGGAATGGCAGTCAGTAGATGGAAGGATAAAGCGATATGTACCAAGTGGTAAAGGACAACGTTTAGTCATAACCCACGGTGGTAGTAGACATAATGGGTTATTGCAGAATGCTGAACTCATTTTCGTTTCAAAGTCTACAGACAATAGGGATTATCACGCAGAGATGAATGGCCAAATATTTAGAAATTGGCTCGAGAAAACAGTTCTTCCATCTTTAGATAGACCATCTTGTCTCATAATGGACAATGCATCATATCACAATGTTATATCACAAGAAGACAAAATACCTACCACATCGAGCACAAAAGACGCAATAAAGATGTGGCTCATCAGAGAAAATATTCCGTTCAATGAAACTTACTTCAAACCAGAATTGTCCCTTGTAAAGCAAACACAAAAGTCAAAGAAATTTCAAATTGACAAGTTGATAGAGGAGCATGGTCATAGGTGTTTGAGACTTCCACCGTACCATTCACATTTAAACCCAATAGAACTTGTGTGGGCTAAAATTAAAGGACAAGTGGCAGCTGAAAATACTACATTCAAATTGTCTGACGTCAAGATACTAACCCACGCTGCGCTATCAAATGTTGATAAAGCTTACTGGATAAAATGTGAGGACCATGTCTTGAAAAAAGATGAATATTGGAGAAAGGATTGTTTGCATTTAATTCAACCTAGAACAGTCATCAATCTACTGGACTCGTCCGACACAGAATAATGTTAGAAATATATTATTGTCATACTCCAGTCATTTTCTATTTTATAATTCTTCCATATGTCTATGCTAATTATATGTCTATGTTAATTATATACATGGCACCCATCACTATATGAATAGGATCCGCCTTTGATGACATCCTTAACCTATATGAAGTGTATCACTGTAAAATTAGTTCTTTTGCATAGCTTTGCTAAAGTTTTTGCAAAACATCAAAGAAATTCGCCGATATGCAAAATCTGAGCTGCATTTCGACCTGTCAACGACATATTCCTTTGGTCATCGTAAATATAAGACTGTTTGCAAAATTTCAAATCAATACAACAGATACTTTTTGAGAAAATTGAACTTGACTGAGGGTAAACATTTGTAAACGGACTATAGTTATTTTTCCTAGTGTAGAATTTGTTCTAGTAATTTTTCCTAGTCTGAATAACATTATAAATACAGAATTGCAGCATCAACAATACAATGTTTTATCTATTCAAAATCTGGCTACACAAGTATATAAAAAAGTTAGTTTATGAAAGCCAATGCTGGCAAACAGTTATGTTCAATGCTGACCTTTAGAATTAGTAAGTAAAATGCTTTTCAATTTGACAAGAACTCTCTAATGTACTTGTTAACCTGTTCTGGTTCATCCATCTGAACCCAGTGACTGGCATTTTCGATGTATTTGACGGACAAGTTGTCTGCATACTCTTTGCACAACTCTGCCTGACCTTTCTCAATGGCAATGTCACGGCAACCCCACACCAACAACATAGGTTTGGTGACTCTTTGCATATTTGTACCGTAGATCATTCCAGCACGAATGTAGTTGATTGGGCCTGTTCTGGAATCTGTGTAAGATTCACTCTAAATTAGTCAGATTTGTGTATCTTATACAAACTATATTTAACATATATTAGAAACTCAATATTTTATAAACTAGATCATTATTCAGTACAAAATAATTTGAGAGATAACCCCAAAACTCAGAAATAAAACTAAAATTATGCACAGTAGACTCTCAACTAACCAGAACTCAAGCAACCAACAACAAATTTACACAGTACTTTAAATAACAATTAAGTAAAATAACTGTTTTATTCTTCTGTTCCAGCTACATTATCATCTATGCCATTATCTGTAAGCGGTATAACAAGGCTTATATCAGAGAGACAGGCAAGAAGCTCAGGGACCGATTCGCCCAACACTTGCACAACATACACCAATGCTCTGTGACCCCTGTAGCTACCCATTTCAATGATACTGGCCATTTAGGAGCTCACGATGTCCACGTCATAGCCATCCTATCATGTTCCTAGGATGATGATCTCAGTCAATTTGCTCTGGAGAATCGGTTGATTTCATTGTATGGTACCTTGCGACAATGTAGGCTCAATGTATTACATTCCTATGCTTCTTAGTACTTTCTCATCTCATGCCATGTAATCTATATGTGCATATGTTGCATGTATTCAAGCTATTTATTTACTTGATTTTGTAATCTTTGATCTTTTGATCCGTGATCTTTGTTTTTGTAATTTGTAAAAGTACAGTACTTTGTTATAACGTGTTTCGCCAATCAAATAGTTTTACTGCAGTCTCATCTATATACATTATCATAAGATTATGATAATCCTGAACCGATGTCTTTCCAGTAAACTGTCTTCCTCTGTTGTAACAGTTTTAAGTATGTTTGTATGCATGGGATTTTTTTCTCTCCAAAGTTACTTAAAGTTAAAAAAAATGTTATGAAGTTTATTAAGTTGAAAATATGATTGTCATTAAAATAAGATGCACACTGCATTCAAAAAAGCTGTTTTTATAATACTGTAAAGCTGTTACCTTAAGTGAAGCTTGTTTTTATTTGCCATAATTTGCTCTAATTACTGTATTTCAATATTAATATAAATTCAATACACAGTTTGTGGTATATACCTGTTCTCTTCATGTCCCATTTGACATATAAGGCTTCGACAAGAGCTTTCCATTGCTGCTGTTCTGCCACCTTTTTTACTAATTGTTTCGCACATCAGACCATAATCTTTCAACTCTCTTTCCAGTTCTTCTCCATGTTTTCTTTGAACTTCCAGGCCTTCTTTTCCCATCTGCTATCCATCAGTGAGCTGTCTTAGCAAATGTTCCTACGGCATACAACATAAATACCAAATATGTCTCCATCTTCTTCTTTTAATGATGGTCTCCAATGATGCACAGTTTGTTTTAAAAGTTCTTCATTTGCTGTAGTATTTGATCAGAACATTTGCAGGATACTTCTTTAACATTCGTTTTGGAATGTCTCTAACTTAGGTATAATATGGGTCATTTTTCAGCGCTCACTATAGTTTAATACCACTTCCAGGACACTGCATCTATATATTTTAAGTTTTGTTTGAAGATTTAACCTCTTGGCATTTCAGATTTTGATTGAGCATGGCCAAATCTTGATTTGCCTTCTTGATTTTTCTAATGATGCCTTTTTAAATCACCCTCCTGCGATACTGTACTTTGCAGGTATACTTAATTACTGAACTTCCTCTACGATTTCATTTTGCAACATAATTGGGTTTTCTGATTTTTTATCATTACGAGTTTGTGGTATAGTATGGGATATAGTATTATAGTTCGTTTCAAAATTCGTGATCACACTAAGGTTTAATTTGTACGAAATCTATCTGATGGATACAAGTAATTTTTGCATGCAGTCTTATATACCTCACTACGTTACGAATCCATGTTTAACTTCAGGTACAGGCTAAAATAAGTTTTAAATAACCCATATAATTCTGAAAATAGTAAACCCCTAATTATAAAATAAAATATAAAAACTTACTAAATGTCTGAAATAAGTATTTGTATGCTTCCACATCTTCTTGTGTTGTTGCACCTGTCAAAACTCCACCTTTCTTGCCCAAGAAAATGATGTCAAAGAACTTCAAGCCACTTAGACCAATATATATCTCAGGCAAGATTGGTAACAGAAAGAAAAACATGTACCTGAATAATGACAAATCAGAATTGCATGTTACTATATCCAATTTCAAACTTTATATAACAAACAAATACAAGATAAAAATAAGGAAGTGTTCAACTTCTCATGGGTACTGTGAGCACATGGACTTTGGGATGGCTGCTGCAACGGAGGACAGAGCACGAATGGTAATGCCCAATGTGCCATGACGTCGATCGCATGACATAACATAACGAAGTGTTGTTTAATAGAAAGTTTCGCCCGAGTGGTTACCGGGCCTAAATTTGGGGTGTAAAGAATAGAACCACTGTTACTTGCTACTGTTACTGTTAATGAAGGACATAGTTTCTAGCATATAAGACTGCAGGCAATGAAGATACAGTGGCAACACAACACTAGGAAATCTTGAAAACAACAATGGAAGAGGCTCGAGAAATAATTAAGAGATCGAGAGTCTTTCATGTGAGCTATGATGAGAGTGACATTCTGTAAAGGACAGACTACAAGACAAGAGATATATGTTTTAGTTTTATATCTACATTTGTATTATTATATCTGATCTCTGTCGTACTTGTAACTTTGAAAAGTAAAGAAACTGCCATAGCATAAGAGCCATACATGTATGAAGTGTTAGAAACTTTACAGTTTTAAAAAAGGGTTTTAAAGCCGAAGGATTGACTTCATTGCACCAGGTTTTACCCCATATGGCTCGATCCTTCTCCGCAGAAATGACAAGCTATCTGTCGAGAGTATTGCACAAAACACAAACTCCGTAGCTCCAGCAACAATCCTATGGGTCTCTGGAAAAAACTGCATTCGTGAACAGAACGGTATGGTCCAGATTCGAACCTACAACCCGACTCACAAGACAAAGGGTAAACAGTACTAGGTGGTAGTGGCCAGTTCTCATTCTTGCTAACTTTCCTTATGAACTTACTAAACTAGCTACCCAATAACAGATAGATCAACAAGGGCATGTCTGAACTGGAAAGTAATCCTGATTTTGTCTGTAAGCCAATTATCACTTACCATGACATTGCATTTTTCCCTTGCAGAAGTTAAAATAAATTACCATGATTTCCAGAATTGTGACCAGTGAGAATGCAGATATCTTTGGAATACATCGGGATGTGGACAATTAAGAACAACAGCTTTCTCTACCATGTTAGGATAACAACCAGAGAAAGCCCAAGTCACAGCCCCGCCCCAATCATGTCCAACTAATATGCATGATCTGTAGCCTAGAATAGGAAACAAAAAACTTAGAAGCTGCAGAGAAGACCAATTTTACTTTTTTTGAAAATATATTACACATGAAACACCTAAAAATCTTTTACTCACAAGTGGTAAGATTTATTCATTATATGTTGAAGTTGGTAATCTGTTTACTTGTATGATCTAGATAAAACATTTCAATTTGGTGGCAAATATCAATTTTCAGATTTGTTTGTTTCATTGAACTTCTACGTCCGCTATAAAATAGCCACTAATAAACCACTCTATGTGATTTGAGCCATCAAGTATGCCGTGGTGCCAATTTAAAGCAAAGCTCTAATTTAAGCCTGTTGTGGTGCTCTTTGAAGAATTCCAGTCTAACCTACCAGCAGTCACCTTTATCAAGCACTGTGACAGACCACACTATCTTGGGATAACTTTTGGTTGCAGTCTATCTTTCAAACATCATATTGAATAAAGGACACAGCAAAGCAAGCAAGTTTCATTTCACAATTTTCAAAGTTGTAACCGTACATCTCGAGCAGCAACTGCCTGTCTTTCTGTTCCATCAACTTGTTATATCCATGGTGGACTATAGACTTAGCGTCCTCACAATATTGCTATCACAATGTGAAAGCCTACAACATGTTCATAATGAAGGTATGTGTATAGTTCTCACCTGAACTAGAAATGCTCCCAATGTGAAGATAAAATGTATTTTTTTGACATTCTGTCACAACACTCTTGTTATGCCATAGCCTAAACCAAAGTATATGTGCAGGTTACTGCGGATCAGAGATTTTCAATGCGCAAGAATACTAATGATATTAAGGGCATGAGAATCCATAGTGGCATGTTGTAGATGGCTCAGACTGAAAGAACAATCAGACAGGTGACTGCAGTTGCAATCCTATCATAAAAAGGAAGAATGGAAAATGCAGATAATGGTCAAATTTCACAATCATATCATTACTCTTAACACTTTCACTGCCAGCCATTTTTCAACAAAGTCTGGCCCACTGCCACGCTATTTTTCGGCATGATCAGTTTTCAGAGTGACAATTTTAAAAAAACGTAAAAATAAACTAATAAACTTAGGACTTTTAAACTATGGAATAGTGTTCATATATTAATGAGCTACTAACCTGTCTATATGTGGAATATATTTTGTATAATCCACAAGCTATTGTAGTAACTGATATCCCCATACCTATCCACAGTACGACATGCCGTCATTTTCGCGTTGGGTCTCTGTCATCTACTCCTGTACCCCTGGGAATGTCTGCTATCAATCTATAAACATTGTCACGTGAATCACAGTTCAAACTCATATCAAATTCAGAGTTCGTTTTAACACTATCACTGGTTAAAAAGTCCGAAAAAGAGTCATTTTGAACATCACTATTCATCAGCTACGTCGTCCATTTTGAAAATTTTTGTTTACTTATTTAAAAATCGCGAAAATCGGACGTATACCGACGCTTACGCGTTTGTGTTAGATTCGTCATTTTGGAGAGCTCGCGAACAATACGGAAGTAGTACGTCCACGAGACCCGCTGCAAGCGATACTCCTCGCTTAAAAAGACATCGTCGATGGCACCGCGACAGTAAAAGGGAGTTAGTATTGCCGACTTTTGTCGTCCGGTGGCAGCGAAAATGTTAAAAATGAATGATGTCGAGTTTTGAAATATGAAAACCAACTTTGCAATAAAGTAACTAGTAGCAGAGAATGCAAGGGATAAGGCTATTATATTTATGGATATGTCTGTGAAAAATCAGGTCAGGCTTATTTTTAGCTAGCGCTCATGTTAGGGTCATAGGAGAAATGGATCATACAGGACAACCACTTCCAGTATGAGAATGGAGGTTGAGGCTGTTACTGCTATAATCCAATGGCTTTTTGAGACTTCACATGCCATGGTCATTATTGTGTTAGACTCTAGTCCATGCTTTGGAAGGCCTAAAGTAGCAGGTTGTGGTTTGAGTGGATGTCATCTATCATGGTTTCCAACTTCCAGGATCCTACTTGAATCTCCTATTAACTTGAATCTTCAAAGTTAAATTCGGTACTAGTATAGGTAGTAGTCAGAAACATATACATCAGTTTTACATCCTAGATGAATACTTTACCAAGAGCTGGTATCATCTGTCTCACATCTTTGACCATCCGCTCAAGTCTGTACTGACTGATGCCTTGGGGTTTGTCAGAGTCACCATAACCTCTCTGATCTATTGCCACCACTCTGTCAAAGACAATTGCATAAACAGGATATTCAAACAAATTCTAACACAAAAGAGTATTTTGTGCAAACTGTTTATCGGTTTTGTTGAAAGCTTATTGATTGATTGACTCAATAGACTATCATCATTGCACTTTGATGCATAACTGATCTGAGGAAGATGTCAGCAAAAATGCACACAAATTCCATAGCCTTAGGGAGAGTCCCCAATGTAATTCTGAGTATAGTGAAGTGTAGGAATTTTATTTTAATTTGTATTAATGGTTTGTTCATGGGCAGAGATTTTCTAGCTTACTCTTATGGATTTGCAACTAAGAAGGGTTTGTTTCCCTACTCAACTTGAACATACAACCTACGTTTTATTATGCATCACCTGATATGACTAGAACTCAATCTCACCCGTATTGAGATCAGGGATAACTGGAAAATATCCTGATCATTCCATAATGGACTCGACCTAAGCACTTTTGGTGTTTGAAGCAAGCACTGTATGTCAATACCCTAAGATCCTCTAGGAAAGTATATGAAAATTGTTGCTAAGTGATTCATTGACAGGACAAAACTAGAGAGTAGAAAACACATAGCCTTTAACTGAACGGGGAAAAGTTATGTTTCAGCATAGAATATTTGTAACCAAAATATTTCACATAAGTAGTAATAGATCATATGAAAGAAATGGGACTTTCATTACATATAATACAAATCATAAAATAACTATAAAGATCAGATGGCAGCTGTAAGAATGTGCAATGATACATTAGACTGGTTTGACATAAGACAGAAAGTCAGACAAGGATGCATTCTGTAGCCTTGTCTGTTAACACATGTGCTAAAAACATTGTGAGGAATGTGAAAATAAAATAGCTAAAAAAGGACAATAGAGTCCTTTTGTAATTGAAGGAAGAGAAATACTTGAACTTATATATGATATTGCTATTAACATTGTAAAAAATGAATTGAGAAATTAATAATGATAGTGAAATAAAGATGAATACTAAAAGAAAATAGACCTGTAGTTCTTGGAAAATTCCTTAAGCTGAAACCTCCAAGAGTACCAAAATTCAGGAAATCCATGCAAAAGCAGCATCAGTGGCTTATCATCAGATCCTTTACTAACATAATGGATTCGTACCTCCTGTGACAGAAAAATAAATTATATCTTGAATATCTGTACCAGAAGTCCATATGGTATAAAAGTTGGTGTAATAGTTATAGATTATATATTCAGAATGATTAATTCACTGTTAACTTAAAAATATAATTAATTTTACCAGACTGTAGGACTAATATGATTTATTTATTTTCATATTCTATCATATCTAGAATTATTGTGAAACAATCATCATCATCATCAGGTGCCGTCTCCACATCGAAGGTTGGCTGCAATGAATCCCCAGCATCCTCTGTCTTTCGCCTTGGTGTTGCACAGTGCCGTAATCTGTCCATTTCTTAAAGTTTCCCTCCCACTTATCTCTCAGTCTTCCTCTTCCCCCCTCAACTTTCCCCTCTAGTAAATGTTTTATCATGGTGTCATGTCTTTTATGTGCCCAAAATACTTTACTTGTCTGAATTTTATTTCTCTTAATAATTGTTTCTTCATGCCTAGTTTTCCTAAAACTTGTTTATTTGTCTGTTTTTCTGTCCATGAAACTCTGCCTATTCTTCTATATATCCACATCTAAAATGCATCAATTCTTCTAACTGCTTGTTCATTGTCCATGTTTCCGAGCCATACATTAATATAGGATATATATAGCATTTGATCATTCTCATTTTTAGCCTGTTTGTAATTTGTTTGGATGTCAGATGTGAAACAATAAATGGCATTTATTGGGCATACATTAGCAGCTACACTGTAAAATTATTTTCTCTGAATGCTAAAATTGAAAAAAGTCAAAACTATGCACATGTTTAAACATCATATATACATGACCAAATAAAACCCCAATATATTTCTATCCTATACCCCTCCACCAAAGAAAAAGTGATATCTTTAAAGCAATGATCTATGATAGAAAAGGCAGTCTGATCAATTGACTCCCTTATATTCTCTCTTAGATCAAATATTGATAACAAATAACTATTATATTGACAAGATTCTATTTCAACTCACACCTCCAAATGAAGATACCCATGGGTGCCTAAGCTGGAATCAGTCAAGCATTCTGGAACTGTATGAAATATTTTGCGAGCAAATATTTTGCGTGGGCCCTTGATTATTACCAAAAACCAAAGTCTTGTCAGCGTTAGCACAGTAAAGGCTATACTTAGGTTGATAATAAAAATAAGATGAATGCATCTGTAAATTATTCCTACAAACATTCTCCAATCTGCGGAAGACACATTTCAAACTGTACAATTGAATTTTATAAATATTATTTAGTAAACAAGATTGTCTTAAACAGTCTACGATGTAACAAAGAAAGTACAAGGTGTTCAAGATAAAAGTAGTCTGTCAAGGGAGTCAATCTGTCATATGTTTATGAAAATGAAAAGGTTCAGTTATGATGTAGTATAAGTCAAATACGTGTGTCTTTTTGTGATGGTGTGTAATTATGGTGCGGAAGGGCAATGAACAAATGTGACAAAAGGATGAGCTAGTCAGAACCGGTTTAAATAGTAAATACACAAAACACGCAACGCATAACTGGCAACTTTTGATTTGTCAATCGGGCTACATTTATCTTGAACACCATGTATATGTTAATAACAATCAGTCAAGTGCCATGCCTGCCGGCATAGGCAATATTTTAGTTGTCTCTTCACAACTTTCTATGCCTGGTGCATATAATCAGTTCTGACGTCGATCTTGTGTTGAACCATGATGTCAGGCCATCCAACATCTTCTCCCTCTGTCTTCCACGTTCTCTCCTTCCCTGAATTTTACCAGATGTCACCAGATGTTCTAAGCCTTCTCTTCGCATTATATGCCTGAAGAACCTTGATTGCTGGATTCTTATTCTTTTGATAACGTTTCTTTGTGTGAAGGAATGATTTTAAAACCTCATTTGTTTTCCTCACTGTCCATGGAATTTTCAGCATTCTTCTGTAAAACCACATCTCTGCGGCTTCCAATAATCATATTGATCGTTTGCTTATTGTCCATGATTCGATGTCATACAAAAGTATTGGATCAATATATCACTGGAGTATTCATTTTTGCAGTGTCATTGGTAGTTAATTCACACATTTTCATAAAAGCTGCTTTTGCTTGGGCTATTCTGCTCCTTCTTCTTCTTTGCGTTTGTTCTTTACGACAAATTTTAATCACTTTTTGTGATATGTTTGATCTTTGCCAAGAATGTGTATACATTGCACATTGGTTTGGTAGGCCCCTAAATGCATAGACTTCTACACGTTTAGAACATGTGCATCCAATTTCAGCCAAACTTCCTTAGTCGCCTCTTACGACATGCGTGGGAGGTAACAGTGGTTCTATTCTTTACACCACAAATTTGGGCCCGGTAACCACTCGGGCGATTCTGCTCCTAATCTCTACAGTATACATCTCACAAAATAGTATATTTGTATTTTTCTGTTACCTTTGACACAAAAAGGACATTGTTTACACTGTAACAATCAACAAGTTAAGAGACAAATATATGATCATTTCAGAACTTTTGTGAACAAAACAGTCTTCTTACATCACAAATATTATGTTACTCTGCCAGGATCAAGAATCAGCTAATCAAGATTTTTATCAACAAAAACAACATATAGGGTTAATTAACAATAAAAAGTTCTGCAAAAATGTGTATTTGAAAATTTACAAAACCTTGGTATAAATCTTGAATAAACTAATTTAATTACATTTGATTGTGTTTTGCTGTATTTTGTAAATCAGTTTTACCTGATATATTTTCTTCTAGGACCCGTTTTTACCGTTTATCTTGCTGGTAATTATATTATAATAGCTGCAGATTACAATGGATGATAACAATACTATCACTGATGAGTGTTGTACTATTCGGGCTTGGCATCTTAAAAATAATCAACATCATGCCATGAATTTTAATACTAAGTCAAAGGTCAGGAAATTCGACAGGTGTACACAGGCCGCTGTAGTGTTGACAACTTTCTTGTTGTCGACACAGTCAACAGTAGTGAGATGCCGAGATGAGATGGTCCGTTGGTCGTGTTGCAGATTTATCATTACTCAGAATGACTGCTAGTTCCTAGTTACATAAATGATAACATGGATAAAATAAATGAATTATGATTAAACTGAGTAGCTTGTTTGAGAATAATGTTTAGAATTTTTTAGAATCGATCGAACGACGTATCATGTAGTGTAATGTAGTAGTAGTTAAAGTCGGTGCAGTCGCGCAGTATCAGTTTGTTTAGTTTGAGTACTGATACTGAGTATCACTATCAGTATCAGTACTCAAACTAAACAAACTGAACTGCAAAGTATAGTAATGTAAACTTTGTAAAAAGTGAGTAAATAAGTTATTTTTTAAATTACGCTACAATCCGGTTATCACGGCAATTTTACAACTTTATTCTATAATACAAACTAACTAACCTGAACTGTTTGGCTTCAATAATCAATGAATCACATCATATGATTATACATTCACTTTGTTATCTTTCCAAAGTCCAACTTTTTAAGAGATCATTATTATTTTTGTGCTCTGCTAAATTGCCATTTATAATTTTCAAGATTTTGACACCAAAATCATATGCTCTCTACAAATTGTCAAAGCAACATCAGCTTTTAAAAGTCTAAATAAAATGTGGAACTGCAAGTTAAATATTTTAAAAACTAAATTTCGAATTTTCAACTCAAATGTTGTATAAATAAATCTTAACATAGCGAGAGTTGGAAAATGACAAAAGATATAGAAAGCAAGTTGAATGCATTTGTTTCATTTGAAAATAGATGTCTGTTAAAAATAATGAACATAAAATGTTACTAATTGAGAAGTGATGAATTCAGAGAAATGTCTGGTCAACCACTAGTGACAACTATTATAAAAGGGAGAAGATGGAGATATGTTAAACACGCTGTGAGAAGGAATGATCAAAGAATATCAAAGCAGGCATTGAAGTGGGATGCAAAGGTTCAAGAAAGAGAGGACGGCCTAAACGAACTTTGCTGAGTCAAGAAATATCGGTCTCAGTTCCATGGAGGAGATTGAGCGAGTTGTCCAGGATAGAGCGGTATGGAGAAATTGCTTGCCGGCCCTTTGTAACGTAAAACGGTACGAGAGGATTATTAATTTTTAAGGACACAAAAGCTAACTGGGAAGCTAGTGTCAACGTCACTGTAGTAAGGGCACTTCCCGTCGATAGTTACTATCTGTCATCTTCAATAGGTAGTAAGAGCTGCTATAGATATCAAAATATGGAGAAATGCCTGCAACCAAGCAGCCTGTACCTTTTCAGGTACCCCATCTCAAACAGACAGACGAGAATATATATATATATCTATATATATATATATATATATATATATATATATATATATATATATATATATATATATATATATATATAGGGTAACCCGGCCAGTTGTCTGGGTATACAGGACAGACGATAACCTATTCAG
This sequence comes from Arion vulgaris, assembly GCA_020796225.1. NCBI lineage: Eukaryota > Metazoa > Mollusca > Gastropoda > Stylommatophora > Arionidae > Arion > Arion vulgaris. The sequence continues at coordinate 19,284,978 of CM036753.1, forward strand.
TCTTCGGAGGTTAAAATCCTCCACCAAGGTAAAAGAATCAACTATCTCAAACCTGTTGTTTGCTGATGACTGTGCCCTCGCTACCAACTCTGAGGAAGAAATGCAGACTTACATGGACAAGTTCTCAATGGCCTGTGATAGGTTTGGCCTCACCATTAACACCAAAAAACAGAGGTCATGTTCCAGCCCGCCCCTAGAGAACAGTATTACGATCCAGTCATCAACATTAAACACCAGCGTCTCCAGTCAACGGACAACTTTGCTTATCTTGGCAGCCTCCTATCCAGATCGGCAAACATATATTCTGAGGTCCACAATAGGATATCCAAAGCCAGTGCTGCGTTCGGAAGGTTACGTGTCACTGTGTGGGAACGGAAGGGGATAAGCATAGTCACAAAGCTGAAAGTTTACCAGGCCATAGTGCTAACCACGCTGCTGTACGCAAGCGAGACATGGACAGTGTATAGCAGACACGGAAGAAAATTAAACCATTTCCACACAAGCTGTCTACGCAGAATACTAAAAATAAACTGGCAGGACAAAATTCCAGACAGCGAAGTCCTCACAAGAGCAAAGATCCCAAGCGTCAACACCCTGTTGCAGAAGGCCCAACTGAGATGGGTCGGTCACGTTGCTCTAATGCCTGATAAACGCATCCCAAAACAGTTGATGTATGGCGAGCTTGAAGGGGCAGACGTTTAGCTGGTGGACAGAAAAACGCTTTAAAGACACTCTTAAAGTGTCTCTGAAATGCTTCGATATAGACAATACGTGCTGGGAATCCTTGCGCAAGATCGCCAAATGTAGCGCTGTAACAACAAAAGAGGAACCCGAATAGCTGAGAATCATCCGTATTGTTGAGTCACAGAGAAAACGAGCAGCGCGAAAAGACAGAGCACACAACACGCACATGTCTAACCTTGATCATGTATGCCCCACCTGTGGTCGGGGATTCTGTTCTAGGATTGGACTCTACAGTCACCTCCGCACACACCAGAGAGGTGCAACAGTACACGTCTGAGATTGTTGTCATCATCGCTTGCGATGGACGGCTATTAATGTGGCATGTCTAGAGTTGAAAGTAGAAAAAATGTATATGTGCTTGCAAACGACGGGAAAACAAGAAATATTGTTTACTGTCAACCTTTAACAGAGAACCAAATATAACTTACACAGTAATTATGTAATTTTTGCTGATTAAAACAAAATATTACCATTAAAACAATTTTTAAAATATTTTAAATTCCTATTACAAACGTTTTCGAATCCCAAGCGAAGCGATGTTAATTAGCTGGTATTCATATATTTCTTTCACATATGTATATTGGTTGTGGACGATAGTTATTAGTTATATGAGGACTATCATCACAGAACTCCGGACATGTTCATATGTGCTCTGATCCCCGCCTCAACAAATCCAGCAGAGCTCAGTGACATAACACACTATTTGATGTTATTTAATTAATCTTTTTGCATATTTGATATGTTGTTCTTTTTGGGTTTGTACCTGAGTGTCACGCCCATCTCTCCCAATCTGGTCAGCGACTGAGATTCATGAAACTCATCTGTTCGGAAAGACTCGCAACGTGTTAAGAATCAGAATGTTATTTCGGTCCACTGCATTGTCAGCTATCGTAGCCAATCTATCAGCTCATTATGCCCGCTAAATGTGGCAGTACGTGACTGAACTGTTCAACTTTGCTATTAGCTACAGATAGAACATCAACTTTTTCAATATCCTGTAAGTCTACAGTTAAGATTGTATACAATGAAAGACATAAACTTGAGAATATTTTTTTATATTTTGAAACTATAGTGTAATATCATGAAATGTGTTTATTTTGAATTATTATTGCTCGATACTTATTTTTATTGTCGCACCTCTTCTACCCTTGGATATATATGTCACTGCAGAGAACCTAATGCGATCTTATGTTTCCTCCTTCTGGCCTGGTTCGTCTTTTCCTCTGCCTACAGTCTACAGGGACTACATAAAATTGTTCTCCATTTCAACTCTAGATCTTCCAGGAAATTTAAATTAATATCTCTTTGCTCACAACAATGCCAGTTTGTCTTTCTACCGATAACTGAATATGCTACTGTAATTTATGTGTTCATCTTCAGAATTACAGTTTATTTTGTATATGTGAAATTTGATATTTATATTATGTGTATAATCTTGTGTAACAGATAACAATAATATCTTGTTGGTTTCAAGAGACAATGAATTTAAGCAAATGGGGATTTAAGGGACAGGGTTATGTAAAAGCTGCTACTTTCTCCGGGTACACTCGATATAAACAAGCAATTCGAGTCTGGCATCAACAGTTCATAGAGCATAGAGGCAACTTCCAACTAAATATGTTCCTGGCAAGCTGTTTTTGATCTGTTTTATCTTGTCACATGCCGTCAAGTCTTGCTTGCAGACATCCTTGTACTGAAGGAATGTTCATATAGTAGCTCCATATTGGAAGGCAGCAGTAACAACCTCAACCTCCAGTGATATACTGAAAGTATCTCTACATGCTCCATTCCACTCTGCAACCATGCCGTGGGTGCTAATTAGGAAACTCAAGTCTCATCTCTTACCACGATGCACAGACCCATCCCTATTTTCAATAATATCATTTTCCTACATTATCTTCTTCTTTGAATGCTCCACAATGACCACTTGTTAACAACTTTGTGATTTGTATGTGATTTGAGCCTAAGAGTGATTGTACATTGTGCCAGTTATGCACCTACAAGTAGGCCAGCACATCCGATTTCTGCGACACTTTTTATTTACTAGGTAACTTCCTAGGTCCTATATCAGTTGCCTTTTATGACATGCCTTGTAGGTTGCAGTGGTGCTATTCTTTGCTTCCAGACATCACACAGACACCTACATTATCTGATATCAGCGGCTTAATTGTGAGGTCAGCTTTCATATTTTTTCAAGCTCTCTATTTCCTTCCAGGAATAATTTTAAGATTGTTGAAGAATTTGATCATGTTCACAGCCATTGGAATCATCTTCCTATTTTGGATCGGTCGTAATTGGAGTGTCTTCGTAGAATGCTGGGAGTATCAAGAAGAGACATGTTTAGAAATGAAGACATCAGGAAAAAGTGGGTAAATATCACTACTGAGCTTCATCAAGAAGCCACAAATGAAATGGTTCAGCCACATAAGCAGATTACCAACCATTCATCTCAAAGAGAAATTCTACCCCAATACAGTGGATACAAAGCAAAAGGTCATCTATGCAAAAGGTGGACCACAGAAATAACAGAGGCGGTGAAAAACACTATTTAGGAAGCGTGCACAAAAGCCTTTTCTAGAAATCTCTTCTTATCTTGATGCTGTGAGGCAAAACAGGATTAGAGAAAAAGAAAAAAAAGAATACAATATGTTCTAACCTTTGTCTTTTCAATACATGCCCGAAACACAATGATTTTTTCCTTCAGTTCTTTGTCAAAAGGTTCCTGTTTTAATTTACCTCTCATTGAAACGTCCTGCAAGACTGTTTGCTCCTAGCTGAACTGTGAAGCAACAAATTGCCACACCCAGTTGACTTGAAAACTAAGCTTTGGAGAAACCTGACAGACCTCAGACTGACTGCCCAGTTTGTAGTCCACAGGGGATTATCCCTTTCACTCCATAATTTTTTGTGACTCCTGTATGTATTTATATTGCAATGATGACCTTTTAGCCTTTTATATGCTCCCCAAAATTCATAAACTGAACAATCCGGGTAGGCCCATCGTTTCTGCTTGCTCTTGTCCTACGGAACATATCTCCGAATTTCTTGATAGTATCTTCAATCCTATAGTCACCACACTACCTTCATTCTTGAAAGATACGAACCACACCTTATCTGTTTTTTCGTCTATTGAGTTGTTGCCTGGCAGGACTTACGATCTCTTCCTCCTTGATGTATGCTCATTGTACACCTCCATACCTCATTCCGACGGACTTCAAGCTCTCCAGTTCTTTCTCGACAGGAGAACTAACCCACTTGTCTCCACCTCGGCTCTCCTTCGTCTTGCAGAACTAGTTCTAACTCTCAACTCCTTTCAGTTCAATGACCAGTTCTTTGAGCAGATCAGTGGGGTCGCCATGGGTACTAAAATGGGACCCAGTTATGCTTGTCTATTCATGGGTCATCTTGAGCACCTAGTATGGAATTCCTATGATGGCCCTCTTCCGTCTGTGTATCATAGATACATTGATGATTGTATTGGCATTACCGATATGCCTGAAGCCGATTTGTCACGCTTCATTAATTTCATTAATGTCTTCAATCCGGCTATTCGGTTTACATCTCACATCTCTACCTCTTGTGTCAACTTTCTTGACATCACTATCACTATCAGCATATCCACCATCACTACATCAGTATACTACAAGCCTACTGATGCACATAGTTTTCTTTATACCTCTTCCCATTCCCAGACTTGTCGTGATTCTTTACCATTCTCTCAACTCTGCGCCTTCGTCGCCTCTGTAGCGAGGACGACGATTTCCTCGATAGAGCTCACGAGATGCTGGATTTCTTTCGTAAGCGCTTATACCCGGATAAGGTGCTTGCTTCTGCTATGCGGCGCGTTCAGCAAATTTCTCGCCAGGAGGCTCTCTAACCAGCATAGAACTTCCAATTCTGACAGGGTGAAACTTGTCTTAACTTTCCACCCTCATAGTTCCCTTGTGAAGAAAGTCTTATTCCGTCATCTCTCCATTCTTCAGTCTGATCCTGATACACGTTCAATCTTCCAACACTATCCTTTGGTGGCGTACAGACGGGACAGAAGCCTTAAGGATATGTTGGTTCACAGTCGCCTCAAGCCTAACATCCAGAGTCATTTTGGCACCATCCAGTGTGGCCGTCGGCGCTGCAACACTTGTGCTTATGTAATACAGACCCGCACGGTGTCTTTTCCAAAAGCCACGTTCGTTGTTGAAGACAGTTTCACGTGCGAGTCCCGTAATATTATCTATGCCATTATCTGCAAGCGGTGCAACAAGGCCTATATTGGGGAAACCGGCAGGAGACTCAGTGACCGATTCGCCCAACACTTGCGCGATATACGCCAATGCTCTGTGACCCTGTAGCTACCCATTTCAATGATACTGGCCATTCAGGAGCTTGCGATGTCCAGGTCACAGCCATCCGATCATGTTCCTCTGATGATCGTAGTCGATTTGCTCTGGAGAATCGGTTGATTTCTTTGTATGGTACCTTGCGACCACGCGGCTCAACGTATTACATTCTTATGCTTCTTAGTACTTTCTCTTCCCATACTTTGTAATCTCTATGGGTATATGTTGCATGTATTACTTTCTTATGCTTCTTAGTACTTTCTCTTCCCATGCTTTATAATCTATATGGGTATATGTTGCATGTATTCAAGTTATATATTTACTAGATGTTTCATTGTTTCTTTTCTATTTCTAGTTTTTATGTGTGTTTTTGTGTTACATTTATTTCGTTATTCGTTTTTATTCCAGATTTTCCTTAGATACGTTGGTATTTGGTCGTCCATTTGTGTTTCATTTTAATTTGTCACTCCTGTTTGTTCGTTTGCTTGATAAAGGCCTTGTTGGTCGAAACGTTGCTGTTTATCGTCACTGTTTATGTATTTTGTAAAACTATAATACTTTGTTTGTACGTGTTTCACTATTTACCAAGTTTTACTGCAGTCTTCCCTATTTCGATATATTGCAATGTAAACTGAACTAGCCACTATACTCGCTTTGTGTCATCTTAAAAAAGTACAGTGTGCCAGTATATCGGATTAGAAGAACAAAAGGGTTAAGCTCATGACCAAATGTTGCTGACAAAGAAGAAGAATTGACCTTTCTTAGCACATTTATTTTAGTTCTCTTAACTGTTTATTAGATTCTGGACATTTTTCTATAAATATCTAATAGCTAGACATGTATGTAAGGCTCCATAGAAACATACACTAAACACAGAAGAATATTCAGAAAGAGACAACCAAGAATGAAATACAAGTTGGAACTTCCCATACTTCTTCATAATTTGTTATTAAATTCCTCTTGTACCATTACACGTTACATAGGGCCTGCAAGTAATTTCTCCATACCACTCTGTCCTGGGTAACTCGCTCAATCTCTTCTATGGAACTTAGGTTGATATTTCTCACCCCTCTCAGTAAAGTTTGTTTCAGGGTTTAACTAGGTGTCTTTTCTTTCTTGAACTCTTTGCCTCCCACTCCAATGCTTTCTTTGTGATTCATTGATAATTTCTTCTCAGGGCATGCTCTTTCTTATAACAGCTATTACTAGTGGTTGGTTGACCAGACATTTCTTTTATTTCATCACTTCTCCTGAATTTGTCTCATTTTATGTTTGTTATTTGTTATGCTATTACATATTTATTTTTACTATTCTCTGAGTGTTTCTCTAGAATTCTGGTGATTCTCATTCCCTTTATGCATCAATGAAATTACCCTGTTTCATCTATTGGCTAACAGTATTAGAACATATAGGTCTATACCTGATAGCAGGAAAGTTAAGAAAGAAAGTGAGAGTATAAAGTTAATTAATAATAAGATGATCAGATATCTAAGGATGTCTTGTATAGAGATTTGTGGTTTGATCACTTGTACATGTGGAGGATGACCGGATAAAGATGACTTGTATGGAGAGCTGATGTCTGCACAAGAAGACTGTGGGACAACCCTTTCTTTGCTGCAATGTCTACAAACAAGACTTAAAGGCATTGGACATGATTGACCAAACAAGAAGAACATGCCAGAAACAGGTCTACCTGGTCGCAGATTGTGAACATTGGAACAAGACGTAGTAAAGACTGACTCAAGCAGCTCACAGATGCAAAGCATGCCAAGAGAAAGCAGCAACGCATATAAAATCTCTATATAGTTGTTAACATTCTTTGTCTGTCAATTATTATTATTATTGGTGAGTTATTTTCTGGTTCTTGCCCTTTTTATTATAAATGCAATATAACGGGGATGAAATGAAACAAAGAATTATCCAGAAAAGTTTTATGACATCAAAAGTGTTTGTGCATTTCTTGTTTTTTGCCAAAATATATTCTGTAAATGTCAGGAGTGTAGAAGTAACAATGAAATTATTATTTTTAAAATGAGCGGACAATAAGAAAAAAGTAATAAAAACATGTTGTTCTTGAATGAACTTTTAATTACCCCCCAAGAAGAACATATTACAAATAATACACTTTTTATTAATCAATGGCATACTGCACTAACCTAAAATTGATCTTTAATCATTGATGACATTACTATCATGCAAGTTAAGCAATTTAAAGTTCAAGCTCTTAATGAACATTTTGAATCTAAAATACCATAAACTTAAAACATTTAACCAAAATATAAGCAATGAATTAAAAAAAAATATAGCTTATTAAAGACAAAAATTAAGTACTATGAAAATTTACAAAACAAAAAACACTACGTTTCGATACATATTAATATTATTAAAATCATTATTAAGATCTGTACCCTGTAGCAAAGGATGTTACACATGAGCTGTTTTTTTAAGTTCTAAATTCTCAAACTAAATACAGTATTCACAACTCAAATCAATGTATTTTATGATTTTATTGACAGAACAGTAACTTGCATAACTAATTGTGTAGCATTGTATCACATTAAATAGTAAATAGTATGTAACATTTCAAATGGTTTATAATAATGAACGCAGATTTGCATTTATTGAAAAATACATCATCATATAAACAATGCCAAAAAAACTCCTAGGTAGCAGTTTCTGACTGTATATTATGTGCATGTCATATTTCTATGAAACTTGATGTGCTCATCAAACAGTTTTCAAACCTTCTTATTTTTTCCTATAGTTCTTTTATCACTGTGTATTACATTGAGTGTAGGCAACACTCTACTAATATCATTGATATATATATTTACTTATTACTGGCACTCTTTGCTACCTGTTATGATACAAAGATCATCATCATAATCAAATAACTTGTCCTGAGCAGAACTTTGCCACCCCAACAGTCCTTCAGAATTTCTCTCTCATAGGCCAGATGTCCCACCTCTGCAGCCATCATGTTCAAACCATCAGTTACATCCTGAATCCATCTTCTCCATGGTCTTCCTCTTCTTCTCTTTGCCAGTATGCCTCCTTCCATGAGAAGAAGAGAAAGATACAAGTGATAAATGTATATTGAGGGTTGAAGTTTAAAAAATTTAGTGAAATATTCTTGGAAAATATAATGTTTCAGAATAATAAAATATTACTTATATTAAATGTGATTTGAACATTTTGATTTGGGGTCAAGATAAATTTGTGATTGAACACCGTGCATGTTATGGTGACGTCTTTCTCATGGACAGTCTCAGATACTATCTGTATTCAGGATGGGTATCCTGCCGTGTCTTCTTATTTCTCTTTACTTCTTGTTGAACATAGGGTCTCAATATTTGTCCTCCCCTTTCCCCAATCTCTGGTTGGTTTCCCAAGATGATCTGGCATACTTCAGTTTCTCAAGAAGACTTCATCTTCAGGTCTGTTTAAGGCATCCACTTTTTCTGTTACCTTTGCGGGTTCCACTCTAGTGCTTGTCTAAGGACACTGGACTGTGTCTTTTGCATGGTATGTCCAACCCACTACCATTTTCTCCTCCAGACCTGGATCATAATGGCTTCCTGTCTCGACCTTATTCACAGATCTGTGTTTGCCACTATGTCATATCATCTCAGTCTAGAACACTAATGATGTTAAGGGCACGAGAATCAAGCGTGACATGTCGTGGATGGCCCAGGCTGAGAGAACAATTGGCCAGATGACTACAGTTGCGACCCTACCAAAAGGGGAAGAATGGATCCCAACAGATGGTAGCATGACCAACTATCTCAACATTATCATTACTCTTGGAAGAGAATGTAAAGATTGGGACAACATGAAGGCTGATCTCGCAGTTAAGCAGATGATAGAAGATAATGCAAGGGATGATGATATTGTTGTATATACTGATAGGTCGGTTCAACGTGGTGAGAAGTCCGGCTGGGGTTTCTTGGCTAATGCGCATCGTAGGGTTGTCGCAGAGCGAAGTGGGGCATACATGACAACTACTTCTAGTATGAGGATGGAGGTTGAGTCCATTACTGCAGTCCTCCATTGGATCTCTGGGACTTAATTTACTGGGGCAGTTGTTGTATCTGACTCTCAGTCGATGCTTCACAAGATCCAGAAGGGCAGGTTTCGGATGAGTGGATGTCGTCTATAGAAGTTTCTAACCTCCAACGGCTTACGTGAATATACTGTCCTGGGCATGCGGGTGTTTACGGTAATGAGAGAGCAGACAGACTTGCATCAACAGCATCGATTGTTGGAGAGTTGAAGATGGATAAGGGGATATTCTTCGGTCTCTTCGCGACTGTCTGTTGGATGAGGACACTAAAATCGATGTTGAATCGATCAAGCGATTTAGGTAGTTGGAGTTACCCGTTGTTCAAGTCGAACTGGATGTCTGAGAGGCAGAGTGAGAGGTGTATTTAATCTGCGAGCCACAGGCACCATCAATATGCATACTCTTCGATATCTGTTGGGGAGACTGAGCACCTATGGGTCTGACCGGAGTGCAATGACGTCAGTTTAGTAACCAATAACCAATCACAGTCTGTAAATTCACCACAGACATTTGTTGATTAAGGTCTGAATCTTATTTTTATTACACTTGAGGACTTGCTACGTTTTCTAGCTGCACAACAAGACGGATTTCACATTTGAGTTGAATACCTTGAGCTTTGTTTTAGGAGATTGCAGTAGATTTCAACACTTCTTCTGGAGAGCAAAAGTTTGCTGGGCTTTCCTAATCCTGGCGTTTATGTTTTCATCCATACTTCCTGCTTGTCTGATCTTATTGATTCTTCTGATGTATAGGGGCTAAAATCGTCGATGATTGGCCAGAAAATGGATCAGAAACCACAGCATCACGCAACTCTGGTTGGAGTAAGAACAGTTTAACATTTCGTTTTCCAGAGTTCCATTTTAAGAGTTTTAGACAAATCATAATGCTCTGACAATATTTGATATTTTGCAGAAATCACAAAACTTGTTGTTATTATGAATGTGGCTTCTAGGAATTTCTGTTTAACATGCTTGTACTGATCTTCTTCTTCTTCTTCTTCTTTGCGTTCGTTCTTTATGACCAATTTTAATCACTCTATATCAATTTTTGAAAGATAATGTTTTTGCAGCTGTAAATTTAGAAAAACCACTGAAACAAGTCTTTCAATTCAAATATCTGCGCTTCTGTGCACTGGAAACTGATCACAGAAAACGCTGTAAGATTAAACTTGTGCTGTATTATCATGTTGCAGCAAAATTAAATTAAAATTTTACACTGTCGTAGCCCATGAAAATAAAGAGAGACACTGCTTACATTAGGATTAGAACAACAGTTGTAAACTGAAATAGTTTATCAAGCTAATACTTGACTTTGAAAAATGTATATTTTTGAAAGAAAAAAAAAGCTTGCCAAAAGTACACAATTATTACAATTATATGAAATTGTCTTGTAAACACTGTTCGGTTCAGGTATGACTATCTCTGTCCTCAATCTCAGAAACCATACTCTGATATTCTGCCACAAAAGGTTATCAATATTTTCTCATCAAAAGAGAAGTGTATGTGACAATTTATTATTGAGCACAATTTATATGTAATGCAGCAGATCACAAATATAGTTAAACATAAATAAATACAAATTTAACAAAATGATTAGGCACTTGTCTGCAAATAATGAACTAATTAAGTATCTCTCTTTTTCCCCTTTTATGTCTGTCTGTCGCTCTCTCAATATATTTATGTATATATACACACACAGACACATGAGAGCATACATACACGCTGATGCAATAGTAAACTGTTTCACATCATCAGTTGAATCTTGACAAATGTATGATTTTTAACATGCATTACTACTTCCCTACTGCTACTACTAAACCTTCAGCTTTTTTCTTGCTCCAAGTGGAAAATTGAGCTGTAACTGTTACTTGTCACTGATGTGTGAGCACATGGAGGCGCCAGACACCTTGGGTACATACTGCAGGGAATGACACCAAACAGCTACAGATGTAGAGAATAGGAGCCTAATTGGTAACTGACTTTGCCATCTATATGAATGGTTCAGTGATTCTTCTTCTGCGTTCTCACTAGATTGGGATTTCGGATTCTCTAATAAAGGCAGCCGTCTGCCTCAGATTATAAGCCACGCCATACAGTTTGTTTTGAACGCTAGTGTGAGTGGGCCACCTTTTTTCTCAAGTCTGCATACTGGGGGCAGTTCTGTTGGATATAATTCCTATGATTTCTGCTTCCCAGTTTGTGCCAACCTCTTCCCACAGTAAGTTTTGGCCACCCTCGTAATGGTAGGTCTGACATTCTTACTGCGTGGCTAAATCTCCAAAGGCAGATTGGCGACCGTAGAATCCATTATCCCATTCCTCATTGTGAGGGGTCGTTGCACCATGTTATGCGCCTTACGGCCTGGTGCATCCATTTTCTGCAAGCATTTGTTTCGGGTTAGCATTCCCTAGCGGACAAGTGCATCCGATTTAAGCCAAACCTCCTTAGTCACCTCTTACGACATGCATGGCAGGTAACAGTGGTTCTATTCTTTACATCTCAAATTTGGGCCCGTAACCACTCGGTGGTTCAGTGATTCAGAGAGTACAATCTGGATGGATTTATTCCGTGTATTCTCTTGGGTTCATTGCATGTATATTCAGGTAATGGTACTAAGGTTTATTCTTAAGACAAGCTTGATCCAATTTCAGCATATGTTTATTAATGTGGTTTGTAAGCCATCTTGGTTACTTTGAGATATCAGTTCTTGGTTTTTGACTATGCTTGACCACCACAAATTTATGAAATTTCATTTTATAGACTTATAATTTTGTTAGTTAAGTGGGATATATTGCATGGCATATCCTATTGGTTGTTAGAGTAGATTGACAACTGAAAATGACAGGAAAAATTTCAAAGTTTAGACATCTTCTGGTTGACTTTATCAAAATTTGACCAATGACTCATTAAACTGGGGAAGTGAAAAGTTAATGTGAAAGCAATGTTAGTCTAGAAAGGTAAGTCTCTAACACTTCACACCTCTATGAGAATATATTCTATTCTATTACCTTTATCTTACCTTATATTAGATTGTTTTTTTTTCAGTTATCAAACTGACTGTAATCCTGGAGTTACTATAAATATATATATATATATATATAAAATATTGCGTAATGAGAGAAAACTCTAAAGAAACTCCACAGAAGATCATTTTCTTCCAGACAAATAGCAGAAATATTGAGATTACGATGTGAACTCAAATAATATTCTCAACAAAGACATGTAACAGGTAAAAAACTAAAATCAATGAGTAAACCCAGCTATGAGGTTGTGAAAGAGGAGCATAATAATCTGGACTGACAATACAGATAAAAGAATGAAAGCTACACAAAACTAAATAGGAAAGCTTTGGCTAGTACTGAAAGAAAATATTCATAAGTGAATAGTACATACCTAGACCACTCACCTATATAAAACTGCTAAATGCCTTCGGACTACACTACTCAAGTAGATCTGCAGAAAGAGATTGGGCCATCACTATCAAGAGAAAACACTGGTAAACCGTCATAAGCTAGGAAGCGCAAACTGTAGCAATTTGCATTACATATGTTGAAATCTGATGTGCGGAGCCAAAAGACACCAATATTGCAGCTTTGCTGTCAACTAACAACGCAATGTTCTTATGCACATTAGCTCATATAATGAAGAATTATTAATAAGTGGCTATAATAGAATGAATGCAGAAATAGAATACAGTATGATGACAAACAATTATGACTTCACAAAATGGTATAAATACCCAAATAAATGCATGCTGAACACAGATACACTAAGCAACAAAGTATGCAACACAACCTCCTTTTTAAGAGATGACAGATGATGAAAAATGATGTACTTTTCATAAAAGTGACCAGCTATCTGGGGCATCAAAATCTGTTAAGTCTGACTTAAATGATTAGTCCTGATAAATATAGTTCTACAAAACTAATATTGAAATGTATGCTAATAAGCAAATATTATAAATCTTTTTCTTCTCCTTTCTTCTTTATTTTCTCTATTCTTGTTTTGCCTTATTGTGTCAAGATAAGAAGAGATTTCTAAAATGAACTTTTGTGTGTCCTTCATAAACAGTGTGTTTTGCCGCATTTGTCTGAGGTCCACCTTTTTTAATGTGATAGATTAGTGCACTGTGGGACCCATCTAGGGAATTTTGAAGCCACTGTAACAGGCCTAGCAAGCTGACAGTGATATAGTCTAATTTATGCTCATAGAATTATGAAGAGATTTCAAGAATTGGTAAACATGGCCAAAGGAAGGTAGCCAAGAAATAATGTTATAAATGCTACTGCAAAATATATTTTTAAGAAACCTAGCATGTGACCGACACTAATACATTATTGAAACTGTAGATCTTTACCAAAGTCTCAGTATTTCATATTAAAAAGTTAATTGCATATCCTTTACAGGACTTTGCGAATCAACCCCAGCTTTTAACGCTGTTTGTGATTTTTCTAGGCATTATTACGTTCAGTAGTTTCAATTGCTTTCTGAACGAGTGGTGTCATCGTCCTTTTGTAAGAATCCAGCGAAACAATTTACAACTAAACTGTCTGCAGCGTGATTCGAACTCAGAATGTCAGGGTTAATAGACCGAGTCACTATCCCTAGGCCACAGACGCCATCATTTCATATTAGATAGTCATAAGTAATAACAAACACAAACTTGGAGAAGAGAACTAGAAAAACACCAATACAGTTGAAGATTAAAGAAAGTTGCAAGGGATTTGAAGTAACCCAAAAATTTAGCCAGACAGATTTTAAACTGAAACCTGCAATGGAAGAAAATAGTGTAGAGACAAATGTACACCTTTCAAAGAACAATAAAAAAAGAAAGATAACTGAAGCATCAAAGACAGAAGAAATCTTTGGTTAAAAATAGATTTTAGTGGAGAGTTGTCATACTATGGTTCACAGGAAACATGAAAGTTTAATAATAATCATGGTTATAAAGGATGTAGATATTAATTGACCATATAAAATGTGAAAAGGTTATGGGTATCTGTTTATATAGACTACAAAAGAAGTTGATGGGATATCTAGGAATTTGAGAGGCAGAACAAGATGTTTAAAAAAAAGTATCCAAAGTTTTGAAATGTATCAAGAACAGAGAGTACACCTTTAGTTGCAGTTGTATAATGATCACTTAGTGGAATTATTGTTTAGTTTCAAAATTTTAAATAGTATAATCTCTCACTCATATCCTTATGACCACAATAAAAACCACAAGACGATTAGTTGGTTGATGTACTGATTCCTTTAATAGAATTCTTTAGAATTCTTTTTCTGTTTCTTTAACCATAATACATATATTAATTTCATTTTACATATTCAGTCTTTCTTCTTATTTTAGATGTTACTTTCTCTTCTCTGTATACAGATGTCATTCCTTTCACTCTCTTGGTGTAAGTTTATTATATCTATTTGATATGACTAATTTTTCTACAGATAATCATATATATATAGAACATCAGAAAAGAGGGCCAGAAGAAGACCACAAAAAGATGGACAGATGATATAGCAGAATCCTGTCAAAAAGCAAAAATAACTATCACCCAAGCCACTAGAGCAGCACAAGACAAAAGCAGAAAACCAGTGCACTGGGCTACAACTTGGTAACATTGATGACAAAAGAAGAAGATATGTATATATAGATAGATAAATAGAGAAAAAGAGCAATAATTTCAAGTAGTTTCAAATAGTTTTAATAATAATATAAACTATGATACTAAAATAGCAATACACTCATTAATTATTTGTTTCTTATCTGATAAGTTGGTCTTTTCACTGAGACGAAATTTGTAATGATTGAACAGAGAGCTTGGCAAATTGTTGTATGTATATATGGACAGCAATTTTATCACAAATTACTAGTTATAAAAATAATGATTAGCCTAAAAAGCACCCATTTAAAACAGTGACTGAATGAAACAGGCAGAAAGAAACCTAAGATTTAATGAATAGGAATATCAAGAGTTACTTATAAGATGTGAAGAAAAGTAAAGTAGAGCCACTGAAGCATATGATATATGCTGGTAGATGTAGTAATAAGTACTGTACTTCACTCTGCTACAGGGCTTTAGTTAAAAAACAAAAACTGTCATTACAGTGTTTTGTTTTATTTCAGAGAATATGCTTGGAGATTATATAGGGCAGAGAAATTAAGGCTGTTTGCCTGAAGCGGTCATCATGCATGTACATATCATTGGTTTTATTATTTCGTCAGCAGAAAAACATGTCAGAAACACCACCAAGCTTAACCATCGGAAACTTGCTCTAGTTACAGCATATCAAACTAAATAAATAGCTCCTTTGCAAGGTCTAACAAGTAAATAATTTAGCTGGTTACCATGCACTTCATTATGAACAACAATCACCAATCACTCATTAATGATTCCAAACCATTTCAAAATATACATTATAATCGTATCAGTATATTGTAGAAGGTATATCAATCCTGTCATCCACATGAAGATAGCTTAGTTTAGTTGTTCGAGGTTGTCGGTTCAACTATTAGGATGAGCATAAATTGTCCTTTGAAAGTGTTTAATACTTTAGTTATATTTCAGAAATATATTTTGACATCAAGTCCAACTGTTTTAGGATACAGTGCATATAGGAGAACATGGTTTCTCTGGTAGGAGGTTAACTTTCCTTCTCACACTTTCTGGAAGAGAGATAGTTCACTATGTCACCCCTGGTCTGTTAATAAAATAATAAAAATTACAGAAGACATTTGCAGTTAACAGAACAATTTTCTGTTAACACAATAGTAAAAATGACATAATTATTTACAGATAATAAAATATTAGTCTGTCAACAAAGTAAAGTAATTACTTAACCATTAAATGTAATACTTGTCTGTGAACAAAATAAATAACTGCATAAAGTTACACACTCATATTTGTAATTTTGTCAAAATACTTCCAGAAAATAGTTAAAAACTTTAAAGAAATAATTGTGTGTTTCAGTTTTTGAATATAAAAACAATGCCCTAAAAGTAAAGACACTTAGCGTATATCAAAAGAATAGATACTTCATTACAGAATCAGTCATTTTGCATTACATAATAACTCATTCACAGACAAATGTTTATAGTTTAATAAAACATTGTGATTATTTAGAAATATATTTTTTTCCCATTCAGCACTGAAATAATTGAGCTGTAAGTTGCAATACTTTTTTTTAAGTATACAATCAATTAATTAGTGAATATTTGTTGCTGTTCTAAGTTTACTATTGTATCTGACTATTTTTTAACAATTATTGCGAGCCAAAGTTAACTCATATAATCTGGTTTTTGGAATAGCAAGAAATAAAATCGTTGTCTCCTCTCAAAACGTGTTGTAAAAAGTGACTAGGAAGTGTTGAGTGTGTGTTCGGAAGTCCCACACTGTTAAAAATAGCAAACTGCTACAGAGGGAAAAAAAACAACTGCCCATTAAGATTTTGAGGCCATAATAAAAGAAAAGTACAATATCAAATTGAATGAAAATTTGATGTCTCTGCCTTTTGTGTCTTTAGGCGTGACGAGGACTGATTAATTCACATTAACACTGTGTGTAACTTGCCTAGTGCTTGAAAAACTTTGTGTAGGTTCACTGTGATTCCTGACTGACAATAGTCACTTCTGACTCTGGAATTTGGGCAAAAAATGTTTTTCTTTTCACAACTATCATCCTGCATTAAATTTCATGGTAATAAAAGAAATTCCAAGAATGAGAAGATAAATGTTTCATATTGTTGTGAATGTTACATAATCTTAAATGAAACTCGTTATGTCTGTTATTGCTTTAGTGAGAGGTGACAGTTCATGGATTGTCTATTTATAGACACAAGATGCTATATCTTATGTCAGACAAAGATTCATGGGTAATTTTATGTAACAAAAGTGTATCTTGAATGTAAAATTGTGAGAAAAAGAAATAGATTTTTAAATGAGTTGTAATGTTTTATTTCATTTAATTTACCTCACAAAAATGTGTTCAGAAAGCATTTTCAAGTTAACTTGAAACTTTTGAACTATATCATTTGATAGCAGGAAACTAGCATTGCAAAGGAACAACGATACAAAAAAATTAGATATACCTGAGTTTTAGACTTATTTCTAAGTTTATAGCAATTCAAGAAATGTGTGACTGAATGGTTAGGATACTGGTCTCTCAGTCATGAAGGTGCCAGTTCAAACTTCAGTAAGGTCTGAAATTATTCATCTTTTTTAAAAAAAAACAATCTGCACACTGCATGGTGATAGTGAGGGCAAGTTGCATGAAATCTTTAGCCATTAAAAAGCTTCTAGAAAGTTTCTAACTTGGATTGAACTACAGGACATATTTTTAATAACAATTATTGTGACTTCTGCAAAGCAACTGATATTTTGAAGCTTTATCTCACTTCCAAACAAAGAAAGCAATTTTTTAACACTTATATATAGTTGATTAAATTTAATAACTTATTTCCACAGTGAGATTTCACATATATAAATTTGTAAAATTACACATCTTAAAACATTACACTTTATGTAACTTCATATTTAAGCTGATACATTTTTAAAGCAATTTCTTTACATACACATAATTTCAACGTAGACAAATAAGCTAAAATGCAATGATTTAGCACATTAAACAGATAAATTATGCATAAAAAAAAAAGCTAATCTTCCTCAACGATATTAAAAATTATTGTTGCGCTGTACAAAATTTTGCCTTACCTGCTAACTGTTTTCTATCTATGGCAATTAAAGCTTCAGTGAGTAATTTAAGTGCATTCTCATCTTTTCGTACTCCATGTAACCAGATATCAAGTAGTCTATATCCATGTTCTTTATAACTTGTAGTACCTGACAACAAACAAGAGAAGTTAACTAGGATTTTTCATGGCACTGCAGATAAATTAATCAGTGTACCACAATAGTGCAGACAAATTAATCAGTGTACCACAATAGTGCAGACAAATTAATCAGTATACCACAATAGTGCAGACAAATTAATCAGTGTACCACAATAATAATAATTCCTCTTGTACCGTTATACATTACATAGGACCTGCAAGTAATTTCTCCATACCGCTCTATCCTGGGCAACTCGCTCAATCTCCTCCATGGAACTGAGACCGATATTTCCTGCCTCTATCAGCGTAGTTCGTTTCAGTGTCTCCTTAGGTCGACCTCTTTTTCTTGAACCCTTTGCATCCCACTTCAATGCCTGCTTTGATATTTGTTGATCGTTTCTCCTCAAGGTGTGTCCAACATATCTCTATCTTCTCTTTCTTATAACAGTTGTCAAGTGGTTGATCAGACATATCTCTAATTTCATCACTTCTCCTGAATTCGTTCCATTTTATATTCATTATTTTTGGCAGACATCTATTGTCAAATGCATTCAACTTGCTTTCTATATCTTTAGTCATTTTCCAACTCTCGCTGGCATACGTTAGGATTAATACAACATTTGAATTGAAAATTCGTAATTTAGTTTTAATACTATATAACTTGCAGTTCCATATTTTATTTAGACTTTTAAAAGCTGATGTTGCTTTACCAATTCGTATCATAATTTCTTTTTAACATTTCCTGTGCAATCAAAATTGCTACCTAAATAGGTGAACTGCTCTGTAATTTTTATCATTTTAGATTCCAGGGTGATATCTGCATTACTTGCCATAGGTGTCTTCATTATATTTGTTTTTTCATAGCTTATCTGCAGTCCAACTTTTGATGCCATAGATGACAAGTTGTCTGTTTTTCTTTGCATATCTTGGTTGTTTCTACTTAACAAGGCAATATCATCTGCAAAATCCAAATCTTCTAGTTGACTATTTTCTACCCAATCGATGCCAGTTTCGCCCTGCAACATTTTCGCATCACCCAGTCAATTGCCACTCCAAACAATAGTGGAGATAGAATACAGCCTTGCTTTAGTTAAAAGCAACAACAGAGTATAAATACCTGTATATTCCTGTTCTATAGCTTTCACATGCTCTGGTGTAAAATGCCAATGGTACGCAAGTTTTTTCCAATCAGTAGGTTTTAGTAGCTTGTTTGCTAGTTTCCATATGATATCCTTCATTTGTGAAGCTTTTGAATGTTGTGGATTTCTAAGATATGTATCTGGATCAACATAACCAACATCTTTGTCATGGTACTCCTGTAACATGTACAAATTATATTAACATTAATTTGGCTAAATGTACTCTTTAATATACAATTCAATATAATTGTTGGCATCATAACTGTGTAAGCAAAGTGAAATATTTTAGTCCCAATTTTAAGTACAAAATTGTCGTATAGCAGCGATAAGTAATTTCTAATGTCTGTATTTCACTCATACCATTGTAAGTTATATAGGGCCTACAAACAATTTAGTTATACCCAGCGGCGGCTCGTGGTCATTTTTAGTGGTGGGGCCAGACACAAATTTTCGGAAAAATCATGGTTTTTTGATTATTTACTTTTATTTGTCTATTCCGGGAAGTTATTCCCCTTTTGATTTTTGGTGGGGCCGGGCCCTACTGGCCCTTAATGCAAGCCGCCCCTGGTTATACCGCTCTATCCTGGGCAACTTGTTCAATCTATTATATGAACCTAAGTCCTATATTTGTTGCCTCTATGTCAGTAAAGTGTGTTTCAGGGTTTCCCTAGACGTACTTTCTTTCTTGAATCATTTACCTCCCATTTCAATGTTTGTTTTGTGATTATTTGATCATTTGTTCTCAGAGTATAACATATCTAAATCTTCTCTTTCTTATAGTAGTTGTTCTCTTATTTTGTCACCTCTCCTGATTTCGTCCCAGTTCGTTATTTATCCATTTTCCCCATATTCTTCTGTGCATATCTTGGCTGTTTTACTTAGCATGGCAATATCATCTGCAAAATTCAAATTTTCCAATTGTCTGTTTTTCATCAAATCAGTGCCAGTGTTATCTCTGCAACACTTTCTCATCACCCAGTCAATGGCCACTCTGAGCAACAGAGGAGATAAAATACAAGCTTGCTTTACTCATAACCTTGCGTAGGCATTTTAAAATATTTTTTTTTATAGTTGTATACTTAGATTGTAACTGAGATTTTGTTTTCTGGTATGATTTTATATTTCTTCAGTATCAACTAACATGTCAACTTGAACTATAGTATGTCTGGAATAAACTTGATTAAAATATAGCTCACCCTGGCATTAGCATAGTACCTCTCAGCTTTGATAAGCATATCCACCACAGCCACATAGTTTCCTCTTGCTGCAAGTTGTAGGGCACTTTTTCCAGACTGAAAATTTAATTGACTAGAATAATATTTTTTCACACAGAACATATAAGTAATTTTATCTGCTGCAAAATTGTTCACTACATGCTGTGTCTTCATATTATTATCGATATCGGGGAAGACTGTGTAAAACTATGTCGCAATGGCAAAAAACATATTTTCATTTTAGAGCCGTTAGAGAGTTATTTTCTGACTGTATATGTTATGTCTGCCATATAGGAATTTCTTCTCTTCTGTTGAATCATTTACATGATAGAGGCATTTTGGTCAAAATGTTGTAAAATATTTTCTTTGTGTACTTTGTAAAACTACAGTACTTTGTTTTTACATGTTTTGCCATTGCCTTTATATTAACTGTCCATAACTAATACAATCAAACTTACCAAAAAGTATTCCCAGCAGTTAAGGTTATTTAAGAAAGTCTTCTATTTCTGTTGTATTTTCTTTCAAATCTGTTGCTTCCATAATATACATTATCAATTTTTTATATGTGCATTTATTATTTGGTAATTAAAATTTGGTATATACATTTTTCTGGAGTATCTCCATCCATAAATGTCTTTTCCAAACCTTTATGTTTTTTAATGTGTTCAAAATGCTTCCTTTTCTCATTTTTACTTTATCAGCATCTACATTTTTTTTTTCAATTATGAGTTCTTGCTGGATAGATCTGTTTGTTATTTTCTCTTTCCATGGAATTAAAAAAGATTTATCCGTAACATAAGTATTTGAAAACATTAATGTGTTTTTCAGTTGATCTGCTAAATGGTTGAAGTCAAATACATTTATATTGCCACTTGGAAAATACATGCCCTTAGTATTCTGATTTTTGTTTCCTGTCAGTTCCACTCTATAAACATTGAAGCTTTTGTAGGGCACTGCTTTTATATTTTAACCCTTTTGCCATTATGAGGCGACATATTGGCTAGCTGTATTGTTTAAGATGGCTTAAAGCCAGTATATACTTACTAATTTAGTATAGATTGCAATATAAATGCGTTTGAAGGTAGCAAAAATATTACGAAGTGAAAGGGTTAAACTGGATTTTTTTCAACAGGTAACGCATGGAATCAAGATGTTATTGTATATACATGGATGATGGTTGAGGCAGTTACTACTTCCCTCCATTGTATGTTATCGATGAACCCACTTTTTTACAATTTATAAGATACTGATGTCCATCAAATTACTGATATAAATATTAATTAATAAAAAGATTTTTCTATTTTTGAAACAACATTTGTTAACTTTAGTAATTCAGTGAAGCTGATTTATCCATTCATTTCTTTTTTTTACAAATCTACCACAAGCCTGTCCATGTTTAATATCTGTGTCCATGTTTAATATCTGTGTCCATGTTTAGTATCTGTGACATGTGTCTCTGAACTTTTATGTTTATATTTTAACTACATTCTTACCTTTTCTCTAATATCAAGATTTGCTCCTCCTGCCAGCAGTACCTGTACCACCTCCAAGTGTCCACTCTCAATGGCAACATGAAGGGGAGTCTGCAATCTCTGCTGGTTTGATAAATGAAGGTCATGCACGTTACAAATTATCTACAGATGTAAAATAGCTGACGAAAATTATAGTGAGTTTCCTTCATTAAAAAAGAATATATGTATTATACAGATATTGAACCTCAAATGGTCAGATTTCAGACCCAATACACAAATAAGACAAGAGACCAAGCAAGAAAATGTATCAAATTTTATAAGAAAGCGCCGCTGGAACTACATCGGCCACACACTTAGAATGGATGAGAGAAGACTCCTTACCAATCCCTCATATGGACACCAGAGGGAAAAAGAAAACGAGGAAGACCAAGAGAGACTCTGCGTAGAACCATCACCAGAGAAGGCTCAACGATGGGCCTAGTAAACATTAAAGACCTAAAACAGATAGCAACGAACCGCGAGACATGGAGAACTATGACCTCTGCCCTATGCGCGCCCACAGGCCCAAGAGGAAAGACTAAGACTAACTAACTGATACATTACTTTATACTGGTTCAAAAAGAAATAATTAACTAATAACCAATAGTGCATTGTATTTCTTTTTTGTCGCATACTTGTATAATAATAGCTCTATGTTAGTCTGTTATTTGGACAAGTCCTGATTTTCTAATTTAAATTTGTTGTTGACGTTCTTACTGTCTTTGAACATCCATATACACGTGCTAGATACAATGATTGCCTGCAGTTACAGGCACTGTGTTTGATAGTGTAGCAAACTGGGATACATCCTTCATGCAGAAAGTAGCGCATGATAACTATTTGTTTTCAATATCTGTAGTTGACCTGTCTTGTAACAGAAGAAAATAAGCTAAAATGTAGCCAGAGAGAAAGAGCTGACACTCAAGAAACTTACATTGTTTGGAAGATCAAGTTCACATTTGACATCAATTAAAATTCTAGCTACTTCTTTATGGTCTCCATTGGCTGCTATGTGAAGTGCTGAATTTCCTTGCTGTGATAGAAATGAAAAACAGACAAATAAACAAGTTTTAGGAAAACTAGGCATGAAGAAACAATTATTAAGAGAAATAAAATTCAGACAAGTAAACTATATTGGGCACATAAAAAGACATGACACCATGATAAAACATTTACTAGAGGGAAAGTTGAGGGGGAAGAGCAAGAGGAAAACCGAGAGATAAGTGGGAGGGAAACTTTAAGAAATGGACAGGTTACAGTCTGGCAGTGTGCAACGCCAAGGCGAAAGACAGAGGATGCTGGAGATTCATTGCAGCTAACCTTCGATGTGGAGATGGCACCTGATGATGATGCTGATGATGATAGAAATGAAATAGTATTTGAATATGTCATTACATTTTAAATATTTGTAATTGATCTCATTAATCTCTTTGAAATTAAACTAAGTTTGGAAATTAAGACAGTAAATTATAAGAGCTGACCAATACTCTACATCCAAGTGGTGGCTCTGGTAACAGGCTGCATTAATGAAATCAGACTTAAATAAGTAGGGATCGATGAAGAAAACAAACCTAATGTCACAAAAATTCTGAGCTGATAATGGTTATGTCAGGCCTAATAGTGCAGATATTTGCAGTCTATATAAACTGTAACAACTTAACAAAGCAGGTTGATGTTTCTATTCTAGCATGCTTGGTACGGTCATTGCGACATGGAATGAGGCATACAAGATGATTTCTTCCAACATGAGGATGGAGGTTAGGATGGTTACTGCTGCCCTGGAATGACTCGTTGAAACTCCGTTTACTGAGGCCATTTTTGTTTCAGACTATCAGTAGATACCACAGAATATCCAACATGGTAAGATGCTGTATCAGTGGATGTCACCTATTGAGACATCCAACCTTCAGTGGCTTACATGGATTTACTGTACTGAACATGTAGGTGTTTTTAGCAATGAGAGAGGTTTGGACCACCAGCTGTGATCATCTGAGAGTTGAAGATGGATATAGGGGATGTAATTTGGTTGCTCAACGACCATCTGTTGAATAAGGACACTGAAACTGATGTTGAGTCTATACAGTGCTCCAAGAAGTTTGGAATCGTACATTGTATAAGTAAAATGGGATGCTTGAGAGGCAGAATGGGAAGTGTGTTTAGCCAGTGAGCCACAGGAACCATCAGCATGCATACCTTTCAACATCTTCTGGGGGAGACTGAGCACTTACTGGTCTGCCCACAACAAGATAACAACTACTCTCTTCAGGACAAATTATGAAGAAACTAAGTTTCGCATATTTACACATTTCAAGAAATTTTCTTCTCAACATTTAAAACATCTATTGCCCTATGTTATGTTATGTTAGGAATTCCTATGAAAGCTCTGTCCTCCGCTACAGCAGTCATCCCAAAGTCCACTTGCTCACCATCCCCATGAGAAGTTGGTTAGTATATCTTCTCTGCTGTGGACATATCTGTAGTGCTATGAAATCCATTCTATTAATTAACTAATCTCAAGATTCAAGAAATAAAGAAATAACACTCAACCTGGAAGCTTCACACTTGTCAGTCAAAAAATAATCAAATAATTGAAACATAAATATCATCATCATCATCGATCATGGATCTCCACAAATCTCTGTCTTTGGTGTTTGCTATCAACTCAGATGTCGACGCCTCACCGTGCCATGAAGTCAGGCTATCCAAAATTTTCTCTCTCTGTACTTCCTCTGTCTCGTCTACCCTCGATTTTACCGGTTGTCGCAATGTGTTCTAAACCTCCTCTCCTCATCACATGCCCGAAAATTATGACTGCCTCTTTCTTATATTGATAATAAGCCTTCTCTGTGTCTTGATCTCATTCAATACCACAACATTACTGAATGAGATCAAGACACAAAGAAGGCTTATTATCAATATAAGAAAGAGGCAGTCATGTTTTGGGCATAAATATACAATGATAAAAAAAAACATTCTCTAGTACATAAATATACTTACAAAGTTTTGAGCATTTACATTTGAACCATACTTGACTAAACTTCTGCAAACTTCAACATGACCTTCTTGTGCTGCTATATGAAGTGGTGTTACTTCTTTCTGAATTGTTGTTAAACAAAGAAAACAGAAAAAATGTCAACATTAAACAGTTTCACATTTTGGGATTTAAAGAGAAAGATAGAAATAAATTGTGAGAACAAATATCAAATTGGATTAGAAATAAATTAGCAATTTGAATTTGTTGCTTATAGAATGATTGAATTTGGTTAGTTTTATTAGCTTTTTTTGGGAGTTGGAGGAAGGACAGTTACATAAAGATTATTGTATAAGCTTATTAGTAATCTTTGTGTAAGGTGGTTAATTATAATTTCAATGAGGGGTAATTCTTCATTATCTAAAAACTGAATTAGAATTTATTTCGATTACATTCAAATTATAAAGATTATAAACTTTAATTCCAATAAGTTAAAACAGCAAACTTTATTTTAATTTTATTTCCACTCTTCATGAAACACAAGTGACAAGAAATGTAGTAGATGCTTACCACTGTTTCTGAATTTGGATTAGCTGTATAATCCAGGAGCAGATCAACTGACTCTTTGTGTCCTGCTTCAGCAGCAAGATGTAAGGCTGTTTTACCATCCTGCACAATTAGACAATATAATGGAGAAACTATTATAACAATTGCATAATATATATATATATTTATAAAGCTGACTGTCGGGATGTGTGCCCTCTTATAGAAAGCTTTAGTTTACATCCAATATTCAACATTTTTTCCCACAAAATTTTATCTTCAAAAGTTAAGATTAGCTAAAGAAACAGTGTCGAAATCGGATCAATATTAGCTTTACAATTAAATTTAATCGTTTCTTGATGTCCTATCCAACATATTTCGACACCACGAGGGAGAAGTAAAGGAACATAATCCACAAATAGCAAGATACAACATAGGCATGGATTGTGTCCCTTAATTTGTTGTTTCTAACTACGCTATAAAAATTGAGTTTTTTCGTCTGCTTTGGTTTGAGCAAACTTAATAATTTAGAATATTGACTCGAAATCGGGTCAATAGGATATGTCTTATCCCACCTTTTAGGTTCCGATAGTGGTAGTCACCCTGTGACCCTTCCAAATATATTTTTCTACAGTTGAAGAAGGGTAACTACCGTAATATATGCTTTGTCATTTCCTGAACTGATTGTTCGAAAGCGGAAACTTTCAATGGTCCAAGCTCAATCTGTGTGCTAACGTTTTTATGTATTAACTTTCCATTAAATTGTTTAATACTTATTCTGTTTTGTCAAAATTCCGAGGTCGTTTTCTATTGATATTGTTAAAATATTATATACAATGCCGCCTAAGAAAACTAGGAATAAATCAAACAGCTTTCTGCCAGTGTCAACAGGCAGAACAGACACCAGAGCATATCCTGCAAGACTGTCCTCTCCTGGGTGAGCTGAGAAGCAACATGGGACCACATCCAGTCGACCTGAAAACTAAGCTTTGGGGAAACCTGACAGACCTAAAGCTGACTGCCCATTTTGTGGTCCACAGTAAATTAAGCGTATGACCAGAGATCGCTGAAGAAGAAGATGACATCTCTTGGAACGGCTTCACCAATTCCTCATCAAGGATTACTAACAACTTTCATCCGTGCGAAGCCGGGTTCATCAGCTAGTATATATATATATATATATATATATATATATATATATATATATATATATATATATATATATATATATATATATATATATATATATATATATATATATATATATGTTGGGACCGATAGAAAAGTACTTCATTGAGATTTGCAGACATCCTTATATCTGAGAAGTGGTCTGCCTTGGAACCTCTTCCCTTTTCAAAAGTTCACAGAACAACACCTGTTGGAGTATGCAGCTATAGTTCATTCTTCTCACATGCCCTAGTCATCTTAGTCTTCTACTGCATGATATGTATATCTCTATGTATATTTCTATGTATATCTCTATGTATATTTATATATACGAGCTGGTTTTTGCTATCCTCTCAGATGTTGATACTCTTCCGTGCCATGAAGTCAGGCTATACAAAATTTTCTCTCGCAATCTGCATGTATATATCTATATCTATTTATCTATTACATTTATAAATCTTTATTTATTGTCCAGCTCTCACATCCATACAAAAGAATCATTAATCATGACATTTATATAAATTAAAATGTAAATTAAATATGAAATTAGACTCACAACATCACGGTCATCCACCTCAACTCCCTGCAGTAATAATGCTTTCAATACTTCAATGTGACCATGTTTTGCAGCTAAGTGGACAGCTGTCATTCCTCCCTGAAACCAGAAACATCATAGAAATGTTTGTTACAACTTCTTGCTGACTTTAGAAAATAACAATGTTCACTGATTCTTAGAAGTTCAATAGATATCTTATTAATTGTATCATGTTATACAGTTGGTAACAGTACAAAATGAAATTCCTTACATAGCAAGGTATGGTGGAGAACAGGTTTGCTTATTTAATTCCTGTAAATAAGAATTTTCTAATATTTAAAATATATTTTCAAATTAAATGATTTAGATGTATCAATAGAATGCAACTTAACTAGACAGCACCATACCCATGAACAACATACACCATGACTTCTGGGCACAATAATAGCCAAAAAAAGATGAATTTGTAGTAATACAAAAAAGTAATTTTTAAGTTGATATTAAAAAGCTAAAGGGTAAATTATGACTGCACTATATATGTACTCTCTCTCTCTCTAGCCTCTGATGTGCCTGGTGCTTTGGGGGGCAACAAATGTACACAAATCTTCTCTATTCGTGGTTGTCCTCTGTATTGTGTTCCAGCTGCGAAACATTTCTTACAGTTCTTGTTCTATTGTTCTGTAGGTCGTTCTGGGTATTCCACATTTTTGTTTACCCTCTGGTGTCCATCTCAGTGCAGTTTCTGTAATAGAGTTAGTCTCCATGCGTATCACATGCCTAATCTATCTCCAGCTTCTCTTTTGGATGATGGTTCTCAACTATATACTACATTCATCTATTAAAAAATCTATTTAACAAAAGGAAGAAGAAACTGTCACAGAACAGTGGAAAAACGGAATCATTGTTAAAATTTACAAAAAGGTGATCTGAAGGATTGCAACAACTGGAAAGGGATCACCGTAATATCAGTAATGACTAAGACTTTAGTGTAAAATTATTCTCAGCAGAATCAAAGCAGCAGTGGATACAACTATGAGAGAAGAAGAAATTGGTCTTATATCTGGAAGAAGCAACTTAGATCAAATAATTTCCCTAAGACTTATATCTTGGAGAAAAATTGAGAAGCAGCAACCGTATATTCTAAATTTCATCGATTTCCAAAAGTCTTTTGATAGGCTACACAAAATCATCGTGTGAAATATTTTAGAATGCTTTAGAATACTTATCGAAATAATAAACATTATTAAATGTTTGTATGCTGGTTCACATTGTGTAGTTCGCACTGACGATGGTAAAATCGACCGGTTTATGATATTCATCTGAATAAAGAAAGGTTGTATTGTACCTACACTAACGGTTCAGAGTAACCATTGATTGGGTAATGGGAAAACATTGCAGGTGTGAAACTGACATCTTTTGGATGGAAAACAGACAGCTGGAAGATTTGAATTTTTCAGATGATATTGTCTTGTTCAGTAAAAACAAAGAAAATATGCACAGAAAAACAGTTAACTTATCATCTATAGAAACAAAAGTTGGATTGCTGATAAGCTACGAGAAGACATCTATAACAATTAATGCATATATCCCACTGGAATTCAAAATGGTAAAAATAACAGAACTGTTCACCTATTTTGGTAGAAATTTTGACTGGAGGGGAGATATGAAAAAAAAAGAAATTATGATACGATTTGTCAAAAAGCAATTCTATTGCTACCTCTAAATCCATAGCAGGAAAAGCTATACATACATGCAAGGAATTCCGGAAAAGAATACCCGGTGATATTCGATTGTGAAGTAAGCTCTAATCATTTGATTTTTTGCGGTTAACAGAATCTCTCAAAATGCAAACATTAAAACATCTGTTGTTATCCTAAGTTTGTTATACTATATCTATTGGTTCATTTTCTCACCTTATCTTTTTTATGTAAATCAGCTTTGGCTTCTAAGAGTCTATTTGCTGCCTCAACATGTCCACCTTCTGCTGCCAAATGTAACGGAGTTCTGTCATTCTGTTAAACACAGGACATTCACAAGCAGGTAATCACAACACTAATCAATTTTACGATAGCTAAAATTAAACATTAAACGTGCGTTATAATAAGTTTATGTGTGGGACGGATTAGCGTAATGAATAAGCATTCGCCTGTCGTCTCAGACACAAGAAGATTGTGGTTTCAATCCCACAGTCGACGTTTCATATATGAGGAAAGGAATTGACCCTCCTACTTCCTGCACACTAAGAATAGAAATGTGAAGTAAAGTGACTTCATACTCTAAGATAGGAAAAGGCTCTGGGACATTTTGTTTAATTACTGGGAACCAGTCGTTCATTAGTAGTGTACGGATTTATGTTCGCTCCAACGTGACCACATTTCAACCCTCCTTGTTGCTTGTATCTATCTCAGCGAAAGCGCGTTCACACGCTGTGCTAATATTGTGACGCGGCGAGACCATTCTGAATAAGGACTATGCCTCTTGGAACAAATATCGTTTGCATCCTCTCAAGGAATTAGTTGGAATTTCTTATTGTTTTCCTGCGAGAAGAGCGAAAATTGTAAAAACGTGACAAGTACGATTTCATTAGCAATATACTGACATTACAATTCCATAGAATAGATTGAACGAGTTTCCCAGGATAGAGCGGTATGGAGAAATGGCATGAATGACAAATATCGAAATAGGGGAAGACTGCAGTAAAACTTGGTAAATAGCGAAACACGTACAAACAAAGTACTATAGTTTTATAAAATACAGAAACAGTGACGATAAACAGCAACGTTTCGACCAACACGGCCTTTATCAAGCAAACGAACAAACAGGAGTGACAAATTAAAATGAAACACAAATGGACGACCAAATACAAACGTATCTAAGGAAAATCTGGAATAAAAACGAATAACGAAATAAATGTAACACAAAAACACACATAACAACTAGAAATAGAACGGAAAAGAAACAATGAAACATCTAGTAAATATAACTATTCGTTGTGACGTAGTAGGTAAGATTTAATAGTTATATTTGTTGTGTATGTGCATTTCCCGTTTCTATATATTTACTAGATGTTTCATTGTTTCTTTTCCGTTCTATTTCTAGTTTTTATGTGTGTTTTTGTGTTAACATTTATTTCGTTATTCGTTTTTATTCCAGATTTTCCTTAGATACGTTTGTATTTGGTCGTCCATTTGTGTTTCATTTTAATGTGTCACTCCTGTTTGTTCGTTTGCTTGATAAAGGCCGTGTTGGTCGAAACGTTGCTGTTTATCGTCACTGTTTCTGTATTTTGTAAAACTATAGTACTTTGTTTGTACGTGTTTCGCTATGAATGACAAATGTAACTTATAACATGTAACGCAACAGTCTCACTATGTAAATCAGGGCAGTAACTAAAGCGATAGCCTGGGTGGAGTCACATACTTTTATCCATGCATGTTTTCTCAGTGACTTGATGGGTAAGCTCAGAAATATTGAAACAGGCTGGGCTCGGAGACAATGGTTGGAGTCGTCGAAGGGGTCTAGGCTGACAAACATTTGTTTTATTTTTGTGCCAGGGCATGCAGGTGTAAGTGGAAGTTAACGCGTCGATAGGTTTGCAGGTATGGCTGCTGTAAAAAGCGGGTGAGCAATGGACCAGGCTGATATTCTGAATTCCTAAGGGAGTGAGGACGTGTAAATGATTCAAGTAATAGTGGTGAATCTACAACCCTAACCAGACTGCAATAATACCAAGTCAAATGTGGTGTAGCTAGACAAGAACAATATACTGGTAGCCAAAGAAGAATAGTAAATCCATAAAGAACCGGTGTCGTTAGTTGTCACACGCTGAGAGACATAATGAAGTGAAGATCGGAGTACATCAATGTGCAGTGATGTCAAACGCTGAGAGACATAATAAAGAGACGATCGGAGCACATCAATGTGCAGTGATGTCACACGCTGAGAGACATACTGAAGTGAAGATCGAAGCACATCAATGTGCAGTGATGTCAAACGCTGAGAGACATAATGAAGTGAAGATCGGAGCACATCAATGTGCAGTGATGTCAAACGCTGAGAGACATAATGAAGTGGAGATCGGAGCACATCAATGTGCAGTGATGTCAAACGCTGAGAGACATAATGAAGTGAAGATCGGATCACATCAATGTGCAGTGATGTCAAACGCTGAGAGACATAATAATGAAGTGGAGATCGGAGCACATCAATGTGCAGTGATGTCAAACGCTGAGAGACATAATAATGAAGTGAAGATCGGAGCACATCAATGTGCAGTGATGTCAAACGCTGAAAGACATAATGCAGTGGAGATCGGAGCACATCAATGTGCAGTGATGTCAAACGCTGAGAGACATAATGAAGTGAAGATCGGAGCACATCAATGTGCAGTCATGATGATTCAATGACTAAACGACTAAATATAACTTATAAAAGTACGAGAGTAATATAACAGTAATACTGACGATTCTGTCAGATGTACGCCACATATCAGCTCGAAACAAGATGGAACAAGTCATAAAAAGTAAAGGAACCCTTTCATACCTCGTGGTATATAGGTCAATACAGTGTTAGGCCTGTACTTTTCATTGGCCGCCTTTACTTTCCCAGAGCATATCTGGTACCCAGTTGAGGCTGGGTCGACCTGAGAGCCGTCGTGGTCGGGAAAAATTCCACGCGCATTGCGGGAGCTGAACCCAGACCACCAGCCTTGCGAAGCGAGTTCACTAACAACTACGCTACAGCGGCTCTCTAGAAGATACTAAATTAGAAGATTTCACTTTGTATTGTTTTCGGGTTGAAGTTCTTCGCAAACATAATTTGCCCATAACAGTCGATTCTCGCACGATCAACTACTAAGACTGTCAAAGCGACCTGACTTTTCTCTAGACTTTACTGGTTCGCTTATTGGGACCAGTGTCTTGGGTATTACTGCACAGTAGTTATGGCGGTTACTGATTTCTAGACATCGGTCCGGGGAATCATGTAGGCACACTCTGAAATATTGCTCGTCTGCTGAACATTTCAATCTCAAGACATGCGCAACTCTTCTTACACTACTTCTCTTTGATTTATACCCGCTTTGCCAGACTGCAATCTGTCTCCAGTGCCATTGTTCTGGTTGAATGATTTTTGAGTTTTATGAACTTTTATCATTAAACATTGGCTACCAACTTTCTAAGGTATGTACCTCTGAAGTTAGAGAAGGACCACCTTCTTGGCGAGGGACACCCATAAAACGGTAAGCATGCTTTCACGCAAAAATCAGTCAGAAGCGCCACCCAGTGTGCAATGGCTACACCTGAATTCAAAGCGGGTGAATGCAGAAGAAGAAGAAGGTATGTCACATGAACAAAGAACAAACTAAACAAATGATCAGGTATATATTATAAAAGACAGACTTGTATATATATATATATATACAGGGGCGGCTCGTCATTAAGGGCTAGTGGGGACCGGCCCCACCCAAAAATCGAAAGAAAATAACTTTCCGGAATAGTAAATACTAATCACAGTAAATCACAGAATAGTAAATAAACCAGGATTTTTTCGAAAATGTGTGTCTGGCCCCACCAAAACAAATGAGATCGAGCTGCCACTGCGTATATATATATCTGTGTGTGTGTGTGTGTGTGTTTGTGCGTATATATATATATCTGTGTCTGTGTGTTTGTGTGTATATATATATCTGTGTCTGTGTGTTTGTGTGTATATATATATATCTGTGTCTGTGTGTTTGTGTGTATATATATATATCTGTGTCTGTGTGTTTGTGTGTATATATATATATATGTGTCT
This sequence comes from Arion vulgaris, assembly GCA_020796225.1. Lineage (NCBI taxonomy): Eukaryota > Metazoa > Mollusca > Gastropoda > Stylommatophora > Arionidae > Arion > Arion vulgaris. The sequence continues at coordinate 19,317,823 of CM036753.1, forward strand.
GTGTGTTTGTGTGTATATATATATATATGTGTCTGTGTGTTTGTGCGTATATATATATATATGTGTCTGTGTGTTTGTGCGTATATATATATATATGTGTCTGTGTGTTTGTGTGTATATATATATATATGTGTCTGTGTGTTTGTGTGTATATATATATATATGTGTCTGTGTGTTTGTGTGTATATATATATATATGTGTCTGTGTGTTTGTGCGTATATATATACATATGTGTCTGTGTGTTTGTGTGTATATATATATATATGTGTCTGTGTGTTTGTGTGTATATATATATATATGTGTCTGTGTGTTTGTGTGTGTTTGTGCATATATATATATATATATATGTGTGTCTGTGTGTGTGTGTGTGTTTGTGCATATATATATATCTGTGTGTGTGTTTGTGTGTGTTTGTGCGTATATATATATATATCTGTGTGTGTGTGTGTGTGTTTGTGCGTATATATATATATATCTGTGTGTGTGTTTGTGTGTGTGTGTGCGTATATATATATATATCTGTGTGTGTGTTTGTGTGTGTTTGTGAGTATATATATATATGTGTGTGTGTTTGTGTGTGCTTGTGCATATATATATATATATGTGTGTCTGTGTGTGTGTGTGTTTGTGCATATATATATATATGTGTGTCTGTGTGTGTGTTTGTGCGTATATATATATATGTGTGTCTGTGTGTGTGTTTGTGCGTATATATATATGTGTGTCTGTGTGTGTGTTTGTTTGTGCGTATATATATATATATGTGTGTCTGTGTGTGTGTTTGTGCGTATATATATATATGTGTGTCTGTGTGTGTGTTTGTGCGTATATATATATGTGTGTCTGTCTGTGTGTTTGTTTGTGCGTATATATATATATATATATGTGTGTCTGTGTGTGTGTGTTTGTGCGTATATATATATTTCTATATACCTTATCTCTTTCGTTAACATCATGTGGTTCCAAGGCTTCAAAGACAAAAGCTATCACAGACATGTGATTATTTTCTGAAGCACAATGTAACATGCCCAACCCTTGCTGTAGAGTGATTGATAAACAAAACATAGTATTGATTATAGGAGAGATTCAAACATGTTCAGATAATGAAGTTATACACAATATGAAAATAAAGTATATATGATTTTTAAAAAAGTAAAGGAACCCTTTCATACCTCGTGGTATATAGGTCAATATAGTATATTTTTCATTGACCGTCGGCATACGATGGGTGATGTGATCAGCATCACGCCGGCCGCCTTTACTTTCCCAGAGCATGTCTGGTACCCAGTTGAGGCTGGGTCGACCTGAGAGCCGTCGCGGTCGGGAAAAATTCCACGCACATTGCGGGAGCTGAACCCAGACCACCAGCCTTGAGAAGCGAGTTCACTAACAACTACGCTACAGCGGCTCTCATATATGTGATTAGTAGTGCAATAAATGTTGGAATTCTTATAATGGAATGTTTGTCAAAAACAAGCACATACAATCGATCAATAAAACCAAAATATCCACTAAAAACATAATTAGAGCACAATAAAAGAAATAAGAAAGCACAACAAGACAAATGAGAAAGCCATCATCATCAAATAGCTTGAACTGAGCAGAACTTTGCCACCCCAACAGTCCTTTGGAATGATATAGGGATGTCAAGTATGGAACCTACATGAGAAGGAGGTGTAGAAGTTCCATATAACTCAAAGAGCAATGAGTATAACCCTACATGAGAAGAAGGTGTAGAAGTTCCATATAACTCAAAGAGCAATGAGTATAAACCTACATGAGAAGAAGGTGTAGAAGTTCCATATAACTCAAAGAGCAATGAGTATAAACCTACATGAGAAGAAGGTGTAGAAGTTCCATATAACTCAAAGAGCAATGAGTAGAAACCTACATGAGAAGAAGGTGTAGAAGTTCCATATAACTCAAAGAGCAATGAGTAGAAACCTACATGAGAAGAAGGTGTAGAAGTTCCGTATAACTCAAAGAACAATGAGTATAAACCTACATGAGAAGGAGGTGTAGAAGTTCCATATAACTCAAAGAGCAATGAGTATAAACCTACATGAGAAGGAGGTGTAGAAGTTCCATATAACTCAAAGAGCAATGAGTATAAACCTACATGAGAAGAAGGTGTAGAAGTTCCATATAACTCAAAGAGCAATGAGTATAAACCTACATGAGAAGAAGGTGTAGAAGTTCCATATAACTCAAAGAGCAATGAGTATAACCCTACATGAGAAGAAGGTGTAGAAGTTCCATATAACTCAAAGAACAATGAGTATAAACCTACATGAGAAGGTGTAGAAGTTCCATATAACTCAAAGAGCAATGAGTATAAACCTACATGAGAAGAAGGTGTAGAAGTTCCATATAACTCAAAGAACAATGAGTATAAACCTACATGAGAAGGTGTAGAAGTTCCATATAACTCAAAGAGCAATGAGTATAAACCTACATGAGAAGGTGTAGAAGTTCCATATAACTCAAAGAGCAATGAGTATAAACCTACATGAGAAGAAGGTGTAGAAGTTCCATATAACTCAAAGAGCAATGAGTATAAACCTACATGAGAAGAAGGTGTAGAAGTTCCATATAACTCAAAGAGCAATGAGTAGAAACCTACATGAGAAGAAGGTGTAGAAGTTCCATATAACTCAAAGAACAATGAGTAGAAACCTACATGAGAAGAAGGTGTAGAAGTTCCATATAACTCAAAGAGCAATGAGTAGAAACCTACATGAGAAGAAGGTGTAGAAGTTCCATATAACTCAAAGAACAATGAGTATAAACCTACATGAGAAGAAGGTGTAGAAGTTCCGTATAACTCAAAGAGCAATGAGTAGAAACCTACATGAGAAGAAGGTGTAGAAGTTCCATATAACTCAAAGAGCAATGAGTAGAAACCTACATGAGAAGAAGGTGTAGAAGTTCCATATAACTCAAAGAGCAATGAGTAGAAACCTACATGAGAAGAAGGTGTAGAAGTTCCATATAACTCAAAGAGCAATGAGTATAAACCTACATGAGAAGGAGGTGTAGAAGTTCCATATAACTCAAAGAGCAATGAGTAGAAACCTACATGAGAAGAAGGTGTAGAAGTTCCATATAACTCAAAGAGCAATGAGTATAAACCTACATGAGAAGAAGGTGTAGAAGTTCCATATAACTCAAAGAACAATGAGTATAAACCTACATGAGAAGGTGTAGAAGTTCCATATAACTCAAAGAGCAATGAGTATAAACCTACATGAGAAGAAGGTGTAGAAGTTCCATATAACTCAAAGAGCAATGAGTATAAACCTACATGAGAAGAAGGTGTAGAAGTTCCATATAACTCAAAGAACAATGAGTATAAACCTACATGAGAAGGAAGTGTAGAAGTTCCATATAACTCAAAGAACAATGAGTATAAACCTACATGAGAAGAAGGTGTAGAAGTTCCATATAACTCAAAGAGCAACAAGTAGAAACCAACTAGGAATCTAGATTATTGATAAAGCTAGAAAGAAGAAATCAGACACAAAAACTATGATCAAGGGTGTAGTAGAAGTCACATTAGTAAGCAAATGTTGGTGAACATATTCTGTCAGACGGATATCTTGTAATAGATTGACAAGTAGAATGACCTCCCTGGTGACCATAAGTGTATAAAAAACCAAATGTTGCTCCTTCCATTTCCCTTTATGAGATGGCGTTGAGGTTTAAATGAGAACACCGAGACAGGTGGTGTAATATAGTTAAAGACTAGAGCAAATTAAGACATAATTTGTCATCCTCAAACACGGTGGTCTCTTCCCACTAAAATGACATCGAACAGTCAAGTACGTATGTGTGTGTATATAAGTATCTCTAGGGAGTAAAAGACTATCCCAGCTCGTGACATAACAGCAAGTGCTTGTTTGAATTAAGTATAATTCTTGGATCTGTAGGGACGCTATGGAAATGTATCAGTCATACTTAATCGTCAGAAGATAAACCTACATGAAGACGCAAGTACACATGAACCTACCTGGTACAAAGACATAGTGCAAACTCTTACCTTTCTCCCATATTGAAACAATAACAGTTAAATACACACGCAGACGCACACCAAGAAATAATGATTCATAATTGTTTTAAATATATCAATACCAAACCTGGACTCTGACATCAAATGATAGAAGAGAACTAGTCACGACAGCGATGAAGTCTCCGCAGAGTGCTGGGAGTATCGAGAAGAGACCGGTTTAGAAATGAAGACATCAGGAAAAAAGTAAATACTGAAATTCATCAAGAAACAACAAATTAACTGGTTCGGCCACATAAGCCAGATTACCAATATATAATGCGCCCCAAAGAGCAATGTTACTCCGATACAGTGGATAAAAAAAAAATCAGAAGGCCGTCCACACAAAAGGTGGACCTTAGAGATAACAGAGGCAATAAAAAAACCACTGTTTATGAAGCGCATACAAAAGTCCGTTCTAGAAATCTCTTCTTATCCTGACAATGTCTGGCAAAACAGTATTACAGAAAAGAGAAATATAAAGAAGAATTATATACATTATTCATGACTCACGTATTGAAACATTAACAGTTAAATACACACGGACGCATACCAAGCAATAACGATTCATAATTATTTATATTATTCATTATCAACAGTAGATGGCTGATTTATACTATCATAATTAACACGAGCAACATTAGTTAATCAGAAAAATGTCTGGGCAACCACTATATAGTAACAACTGTTATAAGAAGGAGATATGTTGGACATACCTTGAGAAGAAATGATCAAAGAATATCTAAGCAGGCGTTGAAGGGGATGTCAGGGTTCAAGAAAGAGAGGACGGCCTAAAGAGACCCTGAAACGAACTTTGCTGAGATAGGCAAGAAATATCGGTCTCAGTTCCATGGAAGAGATTGAGCGAGTTGCCCAGAATAGAGTGGTAGAGAGAGATTGCTTGCAGGTCCCATTGTAGGCCCTAACGTATAAAGGAATTATTAATTATTATTAACATTAGTTTATGTTATGAAATGATTCAATATTAACCAATATTAACATACAGTACCTTATTGGTTACCCTGGTGCTAGCTCCGGCATTGACTAATGCTTTGAGTACCGAAATATGACCGAACCAAGCAGCCCACAGCATTGCTCTCATGCCATACTGCGAGACAAAAAGGAAGGAAATAGTAAACAAACTGAACAAACATAACTTGAATTTAAAGTGTTGTTGTATGTTGAAGACTTCGCTAGAGAGTCTCATAGTATATGTATACACATAGTCCTCACAGGTTATGGGATCACTGTATCGTGGAGGTATATTGTGCTTACTTCTTCGCTCTGAAAGTACACTGTTCGCTTTCAGTTTGAAGGGATATTGCTATTTTTCTAGTGATTTCTGGTCTCAATGTTCCTCAACATATAGGAGACGAAAGATAAAACTAGGATCTCGTGTTAAAGTTGAGCACGTTAAAGAACCCTTTGCAATTGAACGTCGATAAGAGTAAATTGGAAAGCTACTGCCAACATAACAACTCAAACAACAAAATTACAGTAAAAAATTACTTCAAATTTTCATTATTCTCATAATTACATCAGCGATCCTTGCGGTGCTGCGGGATTCGTGTATCGATGGTTAGATTATCCTGTCTGGACAGATGACGCTCATCAGCCCAGGAGGGCAGGTCGTCTACGGGTCGCTGCCCTGAAACAATAGCAACCTGCTGTCTTGTGGGTTTTGGCTGGGGACAGCAAAAGGCTAGCGGAGAGCGAACCGTACACAAACGCTGGTTGAAACCGAACACACCACCGAAAGATAAGCACTTGAGCTCCAATTATACAGATGTGGTTATTTACACCGATGGTTCAGTCATTCGCCAACAACACTGTGCGTGGGCTTTTTCAGCACGCTCAGGAGGAAAAATAATAAGAGACGCCAGTGGGGCCTACGCAACAACCACACGTAGCTTGACAATGGAGGTTCGGGCGGTTACGGAGGCTGTGAACTGGTTGGCATCTCACAACTACTCTCGTGTTTTCATACTCAGTGACTCTATGAGCATTATTCGTAAAGTCGAATCAGGTATGGTGAAACGCAACTGGGTGGAGGTACTGGTACAAACAGTGATCAGAGAAATCACCTTCATTTTTGTCCCTGGGCACGCAGGAGTTAGGGGTAATGAACGATCTGATAGATTGGCTGGCTTGGCTACAATATCAGAGGAAGCTGCAATGGATCGAAATGACATTCTTCACGCACTGAGAGAGTCTTTTCGAACAGAGGAGGTTTAGGGCTGTGAATCCCACTCGCTGACCAGATTGAAAGAGATGGGTGTCAATATTGGTGCAGCCCGAAAAGAACGACATACTAAATATGCAAAGAGATTGATTAATCAACATCGAACTGGCGTGTTGGGTCGATGGACGCTGCTGGATTTGCTGAGGCGGAGATCGGAGCACCTATGGACATGTCCGGAGTGCTATGATGATAGTCCTCATATAACTGATAACTTGTACTGAAGGCTGTGCACGTTCATCCCGTTCTGATCTTTGGCTGTTTATATATCACAATAGAATGATAAAAACGGCTTAAGAACGATCGCAAGAGAGAGAGAGAGAAGAGAGAGAGAGAGATTATCCTGTATAACAAAGAGACATGGTTATTCCCCGAAGTGCAGTGATGTTGGTTCTACCAACCAATCGTTTCAATGAATCAAACAGTATATGCAACACAAGGGCCTACATAATCTCTAACTTGTATTGACTGCGACGAGCACTCTAAGAATGCGATATAATAATGGATGGATGAATGCACAATTTCAGATTTATTTGATTCAGACCTACAAACTGAATGTAAAATAAACATACGAGGCCTAATACAGCGATTGCATTGTATTTTAACATAGCATAAGAATCATCTATACCTTATCTTTAGCTTCGAGGTCAGCTCCACTCTCTATCAAAGCTTCAGTTGCCTCTAGATTTCCATTTGCTGCAGCCCAATGCAGAGCAGTTCTGTCAAGCTGATTTATATAATAAGAGAACATATAACAACCAAACATTATTTATAGAGGATATCGAGGAGAGATGGATTAGGTTATGCCTACAACCCATATCTATAAAAATAGCGTTGTCACAGAAACTACAATAGCATTCTAACATCGATATCGAAAATTGTGGCATATCCTTCACAGGACGTAGTCATCAACCAAAGTAAACGAGTCGTTGATTTTCTAGGCACCACTTATACGTTCAGTAGTTTGCCATTTCTTTCTGAACGAGATGTATATTTTTACCTTTCGTAAAAATTCGACGGAAACGAATTTTCCGGGGAGTTTGAACCAGGTACGCTTGGGTTGTGATTGAGCTCACTACCGCCTAAGCTACAGACGCTCAGACGCTCAGATAGTTGTATAAATTAGTAATCTTCTTCTTCTTTACGTTCGTTCCCACGACCAATTGTAATCACTCTTTGTGATATGTTTGATCTTTGCCAAGAACGTGTATACGTTGCACATTGGTTTGGTAGGCCCCCAAACGCATAGATTTCTACAAGTTTAGGACACGTGCATCCGATTTCAGCCAAACCTCCTTAGTCGCCTCTTACGACATGCATGGCAGGTAACAGTGGTTCTATTCTTTACACCCCAAATTTGGGCCCCGGTAACCACTCGGGCGAAATTAATAATGATTCTAACATAATTATAGAAATAATTGCAGTTTTATGTTCCATTAGAAGTGTTGCATTGAAAAAACTACTGCCAGTGAGAGGTTACTCCAATTCTACGTTTTGCAATCTGTGAAACATTCTGTGCTAATGTGTTATGACTATAAAATTGGCCTTGTGTGCCATATACTACAGACATACATCAGTATTGAAAATGAGGAAGCGAAAGTACAGATCAATCAATCAATCTAGTGCCATGCCTGTCGGCGTAGGCGACCGTATCTCTCCACAACTCTTTCTGCTTGGTGCATGTAATCAGTTCTGACGTCGATCTTTTCTCGAACCATGATGTCAGGCTATCCAACATTTTCTCACTCTGACTTCCACGATCTCTCCTTCCGTGAATTTTACCTGTTGTCACCAAATGTTCTAAACCTTCTCTGGGGTCAAAGGCGCATAGCGGCAACATGTGTCACGGTTAGTGAAGGGGCGCTAATCAAGACCCTGCCCCTACCTCCCGTGGTGACCATGGAAACATACTTCGGCTCCGGTCTGGCCAAGGAGGGCAGAGATCGGGGAGAACTACAGGTAGTGGTAGTAGTGCAAGCACGGAAAAACAATGCAAGACCGAAAATCCCTGAACAACGCACGCATCTCCTGGCAGATGTCTGCTAAAATTTGCCCAAGTTCCCAAAAGTACGAAACAGCAGCGTACGAGCGTCCGCGAACAAAATACTAACTCCTCCGGAGTAAATGACCGAATTAAAGGAATGAGAGGTGCTTCCACTAAAGAAACGTGGACTCACGTTTTCGAAACTCAGAGCCCGTATAGCTCTATCTGTCTACAAGCTCTCTCTCTCGTTCCCCTAGAGCCCGATATGCCGGGACCCGGGTTGAGATGCACGTGGACCCACATTGGACGAAACAAGGGGCTCTGAGGAGGGGTCGAATTTTAGCTCTGCGTCCGAACAAGCCAGGGACATTGGGAAGGTGTGCATGGTGAAAAAACACACCAACAAAAAAACCCCACAGAAACGAAAGAAACAGTAGTCGTCAGTGAAGGAAACCCAACTCCCCAGGAGTAAAGGGTCGCAAGCAAATTGCCAGCTGTGGGGCAAAAATAAATAAGAACGATGCGTAACGAACCAACAGTCTAGGCTATAGGCTGAGTCGAAAGACAGGGCAGACACGCAAGGTGCTCTTGGTGGGGCGAAGGGAAGGCGTGAAAACCGTAAGGGTGAACGGACCACCCAGATGAGCAGGTGAAAACTGGAAAGCACTGCAGTGGCTTGAACCCAGTAATCCCGTCCGAGTGGTTACCGGGGCCCAAATTTGGGTGTAAAGAATAGAACCACTGTTACCTGCCACGCATGTCGTAAGATGCGATTAAGGAGGTTCGAAGTGGGGCTAGCTACCCCACACCAAAAAAAACCCACTAGATGGCTACAGAACGGAGGGCGAACCGAGTAAACGCTGGCTGAAACCGGACACATCGCCGAAGGATAAGCACCAGAGCTCCAAATGGTGCTGAAGATGTGACGTAAAACACACCAATGCTAAGGCTGCATGGATCAGATTTCCACATGAGTAGAATTTATGGGGAAATCTGGTACATCAGTCTGGGCGATGATCGCGAGAGAGAGAGAGAGAGCGAGAGAGCTCAGTAAAAGCAAAGGTCTTGGTAAGTGTTTCTGAAACACACTGTAACTTATCGTGTCGATACATGGGAAGATTGATGTAAACTCCGTACATGAGACCAAGCGCAGAGAAATCTATTGGGTACAGTTGGCCTAGCGTAAATTCTAAAGTTGCGTTTTAGTGCTTAACGAAACTGCCCTCCCTGGTACAATCGTGCAAAGTACTGTTGCATTACCAACTAACATCCCCGGAAGAACTGAGGTGGGTGATATTGCGAGCGCAAAATTTCAGTTGCGTTGCTAGCGCCGATTGAACTACCTTTTAGAATATCTGTGCACAGTCCCAGTCCAGTGTTTCCAGGGGACAGGGAAAATGCAGGGTAAACACTTGCAAACTGCCACGTGCCGACAGGCGTCTCAAAACGGAAGAGGATACTCCTACTCTGGATAAATTCATCGTGGATAGAAAAATAAAGCCGAAAATGCAAAAGCTTGACCCAAACATTGACTAAGGGCAATACTTTTCGGAAGCCGATCATCCTACACAGAGTGAGATGATGTCCATGCACCATGGCTCCGATCATCTTACACAGAGTGAGATGACGTCCAAGCACCATGGCTCCGATCATCCTACACAGAGTGAGATGACGTCCAAGCACCATGGCTCCGATCATCCTACACAGAGTGGGATGACGTCCAAGCACCATGGCTCCGATTATCCTACACAGAGTGGGATGACGTCCAAGCACCATGGCTCCGATTATCCTACACAGAGTGAGATGACGTCCAAGCACCATGGCTCCGATCATCCTACACAGAGTTGGATGACGTCCAAGCACCATGGCTCCGATCATCCTACACAGAGTGAGATGACGTCCATACACCATGGCTCCGATTATCTTACACAGAGTGAGATGACGTCCAAGCACCATGGCTCCGATTATCCTACACAGAGTGAGATGACGTCCAAGCACCATGGCTCCGATCATCCTACACAGAGTGAGATGACGTCCAAGCACCATGAATCAGATCAGAGATGATCGTAAAGGCGTAGATCCGGGCCCAAATATACGGCAAAATGGATCGTACCCTAGGGCGAGCTGCCCTAGTAAATAAACAACTGGTTGAAACCGAACACACCACCGAAAGATAAGCACCTCAGTTCTAAATGGTACTGAAGGTTATGCACGTACGTACACCCGTTCTTGGTGTTTGGCTGTTTATATATCACATTAGAATGATAAAAACAGCCGTAAAGAACGATCACCAGAAGAAGAAAAAACCTTCTCTTCTCATTATATGTTCGAAGAACCTTGATTGTCTGATTCTTATTCTTTCTTTGTGTGCAAGCCTGTTTAACAACCTGACACAAAGTACGGGATACAAATTGATGAAACTGAGATAACAGATATAATAGCAAATGTATGCATCAATGAACTACATTGGAATGATTTTGTAGTTTTTGAATACATAAGTAAATTGCAAACAAAAGATGGAAATGTTATACAAGAAATCGCTCGTGTGTTGCCGGAGCTCGCAAGGGGAGCACAGAATAGTAGCACTGCGACCTACAAGGCATGTCGTAAAAGGCGACTGAGGTATGGACATATGGAAGCTACCCTAGTAAATAAAAAGCGTCGCATCATCGGATGTGCTGGCCTACTTGTATGCGCATAAATGGCACAACATCTCTTAGGCTCAGATCACATACAAATCACAAAGACTGGTTGAACAAGTGGTCGATATAGAGCGTAAGAAGAAGAAGAAGATAAAGAATATTTAAAAAAAGAATGGACATGGCTCTGCAGAAATGTAAAGTGATACAACACATATGACTCTGCAAAAATGAAAAGTGATATAACACATATGACTCTGCAAAAATGAAAAGTGATATAACACATATGACTCTGCAGAAATGAAAAGTGATACAACACATATAGCTCTGCAGAAATGTAAAGTGATACAACACATATAGCTCTGCAGAAATGAAAAGTGATACAAAACATATGGAAGAGAACTAATATAAAGATAAATCTTAGATTTAAAACCCCATATCAACGTTTGGTTGTGATGCATAGATTATTGATAAAGCAGTTGAAACAACGATGAATACAAGGGATATAGAAGATTACTCAGAATACCATCGTCAGAAAAATGAACAAATATGTCTACTTTGCAACAACTAAAACTGAATAAAAGTGGTTATAAAGAAGAGAAGAATAAGAAAAATGAACAAATATGTCTACTTTGCAACAACTAAAACTGAATAAAAGTGGTTATAAAGAAGAGAAGAATAAGAAAAATGAACAAATTGTGGACATATAATCGACATAATTTCTGGAGAGTATCATTCTGGAGGGTACGATACCTAACAGCCGAGATGAAAAGCAAGAAGATTGGTGCATGATGTCATAGACGAGCTGAGTATGACTGCGTCTGACACCGGACGTAACACACAAGACGGAAACATTTAGAGCTGCAGTAATGGGAGCAGTCAAGTTCTGACGGAAAACCTAGATGATGATAAATCACGTGGTACTATTATACATATGTTTGTGTGTACAGCTTGTAGTGTTGACTTTCCATGTCTTATATGACCATTGTATGTTGTATGGTTACTCAAATTATTCATGAATGTTAAGACTGGATTAATACTGTCGATACAATACCACACCATTTTTTTTTTTTTTCTCCAGAAGCACTTGAGCTGAAAGCTCTTCGGTTCGGTGTCATGGACATCGTAACCCTTCGGCTCGGTGCCACGAACATCGTAAATCTGGGGAACCTGTAGCTTTTCTGCCAGTCCGCGGAGTTGAACCCGCACTTACAGAGGACTAGTCACCCGTAGTCCAACGCGCTACGAACACGCGGGCAATACCACACTATCAACACTTAGGGAGTCTTTGTGGTGTAGATGTTAGCTGCTCGCCTGTCGCTCCAAATGTACTCGTTTCTGTTCCTTGTAGAGCCATCGGGATATTTTCCCAGAGATCCCTGATCTCACCTACGGTGAGATCAAGTTCATAGTCCTATCGGAGACGGACGATAAAACGTAGGTCAAGTGTTCAAGTTGAGAACGTGAAAGAACCCTTAGCAGTTCAACATAGAGATGAGCAGGCTGGAAACCGCAGCCTAGGACACAAAATTACTGGAAAAATTAAATAATAAAATTAAAACCAAAAATTGTCACCGACTTTTACACTACACCGGGGACTATCGCCGGTGCTAGGGAGTTCGTGCATTGTCGTTGAGTTCTTCCTATATAAGAAAGAGATCGGAGCACACTTGGTTACTCACCGAAATGTAACGATTATGGCCCTATCACTCAATCAATCAATAAATAAATAAATAAATAAATCAATCAAGCAATAAATAGTTAGTGATGGTAACCATTGAAATGAACGTACAGAGAATGGTGCAACGGGAAGGCAGACTATAAAGTGAATTGGCAGCTACATAAAAAGATAGATTTTGATGTATAACGACTAGTAAATGTAATGTGAGAGAAAACGATGAGGTTTCCCAGCTCGCGTGATCTACAGGATTATCCCCGATCAGATCTAAGCTTACAGAACAACAACGTCCAGCACAATAATGAAAACTGAGGTCGCCACAACAGCGTAGCAGACATATTAAAGTAACTACATGATCCACTGTTTGCCGTTTGCATTGCAATCGATGAAGTAGCACAGGGCGAGACCATAAACATTTGGAACCAAAACGTGATACGCTTTGAGAAAAGAAAAAGAAAAATATAACCAGGAAATTAGGAAAGCAATCAGCACAAAATCTAATAAAGGAGATGAGAGCTTGTGGGTCTGCATGGGGAGAGTCCTGAAGTTAGTTTTCTTAAACAATAACATCACTATCTTCGTTCTAATCATCATCAGCGTAACTGTATGTAGTCGAATTATATGGAATCAGAAAAAAAACCGTTTAGGGGCCTACCAAACCAATGTGCAACGTATACACGTTCTTGGCAAAGATCAAACATATCACAAAGAGTGATTAAAATTGGTCGTAAAGAACGAACGCAAAGAAGAAAGAAGAAGAAGAAGAAAAAAACCCCTTACAAATAATGATCCTGAACATGACCAACCAAGCACCAGTTGTTCAAACTAGAACATAGATTTCTAAACTTTTTTGGTCCACCGCCCACTTTGCACAACATAAACTTTGTAGCCCCCTCCACATTATAACAATTTGCCAACGCACACCTCCCCATATATATATACATGCTCTATTTTCTCTTTGACATAGACAATTGATATATATTTCTGTAATAGATGGTCAATTTTCAAATTATTATATGCATGAAATAGAAAATTGATGAAAAAATGGATCGTGTAAGACGGGCATAAGATGAATTAAAATGCAAAATTCAAATTTTAAATGATTATTCAATCGCAAAATCCCGAAAATAATTTATTTTAATATATGTATTATTAATTTCTTCTTTAAAGAGCCACCGACCCCTAATCGCCTGAACTCCCCCCTCCCAATTCTTCAGAACCCTTACACCCCACCCCCTAGAACGCTTCAGCGCCCACTGAGGGGGCGGTACCACCCACTTTGGGAAACGCTGAACTAGAAGATAAAATCCTTCCAAATACGACTGCTTTCGCAATATATTGGAAGAGTTATCAACCACGAATGAAGAGATGGGCTTGACATTATAAGCAGGTTGAATAAGGTACGAAGTGCATTCATGGCCCTTCAAACGGTCCAGGAAGCAGCCCAATACAGCATGGAAACAAAGATAAATATATTACCACAGTTAACTGTTACTAACATTACTATACGGATCAGAATGCTAGAGAATGACAGAACAAGATATGTGGAGACTTTCCACCTTCCATACAACATGTCTGCACAACATCTTACGCGTGTTCTGGCCAAATACTATCTCTAGCCAAGAACTGCTTACACAGTGTATACAAGAGAATATGAGCACCGTCCTCCAAAAGAGGCGCTGGAGATGGATCGTGTCTGTGACAGGCATGGAGATTAACTCAGTCACGAAAACTGCACTAAGATGGACACCAGAATGTACACGAAAACGTGGAAGACAAAAAACGATCTGGAGGAGAATAGTAGAACAAAAACAGAAACAAATGAATCGTAGCTGGAAAACAATACAGAGAATGGACAAGAACAGAAACAAATGAATCATAGCTGGAAAACAATACAGAGAATGGACAAGAACAGAGAAGAATGTCATGCATTTGTTGCTGTCCTAAGCACAAAGAATATCGCAGGCTAGAGACAGAGAGAGATAGATAGATAGAGATAAATTGTTATCCCGATCATCATTCACGTTATCGTTATTGTCAATTTTGTTATGTTAATAAGCATACGATTTACAATATTCATACAATTTAAAGTAGTCCACCATTAAGTCAAATAAACTGCCAGACCTTAACGGGGTTTGAACCAGCACTCACATCACTGAGAGCTCAGTGTCCTAACCACGCTGTCACACGCATCACACTACCAACACTAACAAACTCAAAGCAACACAAAAACTTATTGACAGATATACTGCAAATGTATACGTGTGCATTCTTTATAGAATGTGTGTATATATATATATATATGTGTGTGTGTGTGTTTATAGTACTTACACTATTACGGCAATTGATATTAACTCTCTCCTTTAGCACATTTCGGATGGTGACAGCGTCGTTAACCCTTGCTGCTTCATGGAACTTCTCCTCCCTTCTAGACACTGTCAAAATAAATAACAAATTGTTGTACTTTTGCAAAATACTAATAACTTTATGTTCCAATAACTACATATAATTTTTGTTGTTCTTCTTCTTCTTTGCGTTCGTTCTTTGCGACCAATTTTAATCACTCTTTGTGATATGTTTGATTTTGCCAAGAACGTGTATACGTTGCACATTGGTTTGGTAGACCCCTAAACGCATACATTTCTACACGTTTAGGACATGTGCATTCGATTTCAGCCAAACCTCCTTAGTCGTCTCTTACGACATTCGTGGCAGGTAACAGTGGTTTTATTCTTTACACTCCAAATTTGGGCCCCTGTAACCACTCGGGCGTAATTTTTGTTAAAATGTCGTTCCCTCTTTCCCTCAGTCACGTGAACTTTAACTGCAGTCGTGAACTTTGACTGAAATAGATCCTGCACGACGACTTTGATTGTTGCGTCACAAATAAGATACTTACCACACTTGCTATGACGTTGGCGACCACGCTTGTCACTACTTGGTTGATGAGAGGGAGGATAATCTCATCTTAACTGATTTATTTGAAAAATGAGCGCAACATTGAACTTCGATTACTTGCATAGGCCAACATTAGGCTGTACCTGTACTATATTCCGTAGGTACTTAAAAATTGCAGCGAAAAATACTCATGTTCTCAACATAAACCACATATATCACAAAGAACTGATAACTTAGTTGATAAGAACGAAAGAAAAGAAGAAGATTACATTGCAGAAACCCAATAACGAAGGACTATCCGTAGTCAGCTTTACTAGACCATGGTTGCTACTACAAGGACAAAAAGAAGTGTTGAAAAGTAATGTATTGCATAAATTAAGAGAACGTGTCAACATTGCACATATTATTTCAGTGATTGTAATTGAATCTGCAAGGGGTATTGTCTGCTAATTCAAACACGCTGTTGATGCATGACAAGTAATGGGAGTTGAATAGGCGCTCCTCGGATTGTTTAGGGCTAAACTACAAACTACTCTCTCTCTCTCTCTCTCTCTCTCTCTCTCTCTCTGCGTGCGTGTGTCTCTGTGTAAACAAATATTCTACTGGTGACCAAGTATTCTTGTTGGAAATGAATATAATGTGTTCACAAAGTGTAAAAAGTCTTACATTTTCAACAAACATATGCCCATTGAGTTTTCTACAACCACTAAACCTTCTTGCTCCCAGTGGTGTATAGGGAACATGGTGCTCCACCAAACTCTATTTTGGGCCGTCTTCTTTAGTTCTGTTCACGATACTCTGATCTCTATATCCCCCTTTTCCATAGATCATCGTCAGTAGTTTTGGTCTCCCCATTTCTCTCTTTCCTTGTGGCTTTCAGTCAAGTTCATATCTGATTATGTTGTATGACTGTTTTCTTAGGGTGCCTCTAAGTCATCGTCACACTTTTTCTACTTCTACAGTTGTATTGGCTTCAGACCTGTTCTCTTTCAAATATATTCTATTTCTTATCATATATGGTAATCCGATATGTGGAGGGCATCTGTTGGTGATTATCTGTTGCTTGGATGTAATATTCGTAGTGACACACCATGCCCCAGTGCCATAACGAAGGACATAATTTACATTTGTGTTGGACAGTGTAACATTACTTTTCAGAGAGAATGAAGTTACGTATTGGACGCAAGAGAATTGAAAGTAAGCTTTGAAAATCCTAGCATTAAAAAAAAAAGATCACATAATGTGAAAATCATTTGCATGATAATCAGTATAGTTGAGTATAGTATACTTATATAATGGCAAGAACCCTCGCTGGTGCTTCAGAGTTCATGCACTACCGATGAGATCTTCCTGTATAAGAAAGAGATCGGAGCACACACGGTCACTCATTGAAGTGCAATAATGATGGTCCTATCAATCAACCAATCCCAGCATTTACATCATACTGTGCCCCCATCTCTAACAGTTTTGTTGCCCAAATATGTCAAATGTACCTCTTACATTATTTGGTCATACATTTTCGTGGTGTCATTCTGTGTGTTATTTAATCTCATTTACTTTGTTTTATTTACATTTATCTGTAGTTTTAAAAAAAACAGCTTCTTCTGTTGGCATGATTGTCTTTTCTTTCATGCCCTGTTGTTTATGTTCTAGAAAGCATAGATCATCTGCAAAATGGAGATTTTCTAGCCATTTATTGAATATATATTTACACAAGATCAGATGGAAAATTGTTCAACATGGCGCGACTCAAAGCAAAGACCAAAGACCAAAGTCCAAAGAGCCACCTTCAGGGAACTTCTGTTTGCCGATGATGCAGCATTAACATCACACACAGAAGAAGGGCTACAACACCTCATGGACAGATTTGCTGCAGCATCAAATGAATTCGGCTTGACAAATCAGCCTGAAGAAAACAAATATAATGTTCCAGGATATTAGCAGAGCCCCATCTATCAACATTGGCAGTCATACGCTTGAAGTAGTCAATACCTTTACATACCTTGGCTCTGTCATCAGCAGCAACCTCTCCTCGATGACGAAATTAGTGGTCGCATTGGGAAGGCCTCCACTGCTATGTTTAAATTAGCAAAGCTTGTATGGGAAAACAGGGCACTCACAAGAAACACCAAGACACAAGTATATAAAGCTTGTGTTCTCAGCACTCTGCTGTATGGTAGTGAGACATGGACCACATATGCTAGACAAGAACATCGCCTCAACACCTTCCACATGCGCTGTCTCAGGCGAATATACAACATCCGATGACAAGATCACATCTCCAATATAGAAGTCCTGAACAGTGCTGGCATTCCAAGCATGCACACTTTACTGAGTCAGCGACGTCTCAGATGGCTGGGACACGTGTGCCGTATGAGCGATGATAGAATCCCAAAGAACATTCTATATGGTCAACTCGCATCTGGTGCTAGACAGCATGGGCGCCCATTATTACGCTTCATTGACACCTGCAAGCGTGATCTAACTTCATGCGGCATAGACAAAAAACACTGGGAGCGGCTGGCCAAAGACAGGCAAGCATGGCGAGCGGCAGTGAGGGCGGCTCAAAAAGAAAAGAAGAAAAACAACATCACATGTGGAGGCAAAAGAGAGCACAGAGAGCAGAGAGAACATCCCATGCATCGGCTCTAGTCTCCAGTTTTACCTGCAGCAACTGTGGCAAGGATTGCCACTCCAGAATAGGCCATTACAGCCACATGAAACGTTGTGATTCAGCACAGAACATACTACGTGACGCAACACCTATTGTCTCTTGAGACAAAGAGGCCAATGATGATGATGATGATTGTACTCTTCTTTCTTCGCACTCTATTATTTGTCTCATAACCTAGCCAATAATCATAAAGACGATTACTGAGGACAGTCGACATCCCTGACTGATACCAGTTTTATTTTATAAGGTTCTGAAATTGTGTTTTTATGGATTATATTACAGGTAGCTTCTGAATCTACAAAACTAACCAAGCTGCAAGAATTCCAAATCAAATGTGGTGTATCGTAATTTATAGACAAGAACGCTATTCTGGTAGCCAAAGAAGAATAGTAAACCTACACATAATCGGTGTCATTAGTCGACACACGCTGAGAGACATACCGAGGAGGAGATCGGAACACTTGTAGACTAACTGGTTCAACGCGCAGTAATGATGATCCGATGACTAAACTAAACTGGTGGCCTTTTCAGAAAATTATTATGAAATTTTTATAAGTCTCTCCGGTCTTCCATAATGTCTTGACATTTGTCATATCACTGTGACCCTCCAAATACTGTCAAATGCCTCTTCAAAGTGCATAACGTTCAAATGCAAATATATTTGCTATTTTCCTGTTTGCTTTATGATTTTGAGTATAGTTATCTGATCTTGGCGGATGTACATCCAACTGTAGCCATTAGATCGTTCAGCTCCTGTTTACATTCACGGAAACCAGACCACTTATATCACGTGACATTCCAGTATTGTTCGATATAGATGAATTTCTTGTATAAAAAATAACTTAACAAGCGGAATCAAGGTTTCATTAGATTGTAAATTAAATTTAACGTTAACGAATATTAGTTTTAGTACCACCTTTGATCAATATATAGACAAGTACTTATAGAATTGTGTAACATTTCAATAAAGTTTACAGTATTCTATCAAACATGTAAAAGTCAGCCCACTATAACGGGAATTTGCTATTTATAGACTAAGCTGAACGACCTTCTGGTACCGGGGGCCACGGTTGATATCATCTTCACTTGCACACAAGAACATGAGCTATAGAAGTGTGTTTGTGCGTTGTGTACGTAGCTGCATCGAAACAGAAATGTTTTTGAGATTGAAAAACGTACAAATGACAGATTTTGTGTTTTGCGTGAGAAGTTCGCTTGGGCAAGATACCAAAAAGTTATGTTGTAAATTTTTGTTTTAATTTCCACAGTATTGTCTATCATGTCGTTTCTGGAAGATGAAAGGTTAACACGGACGATGTAAATTGATATCTTTCGTTGTCTACAAGATGCATTGAGAAAGATACGCCCAGAAAAATGAAGAACAAACAAATGGGTTATGTTGTTTGACGAAGCGCCAGCACATCGATCCCTACTGGTGATACAGCACTTAGCAGAGCACGAAGTGACTGCTTTGGGACATTCTTTCTCTTTCTCAGACTTTGATTTTTCCCTTCTTTTTCCTTCTCATAAAATCGAGAACGCAAGGTAACAATTTCAGGAAGATAACATAATCTGAGCATAACATATTATTGATTTTTTCCCTTCTTTTTCCTTCTCCTAAAATCGACAACGCAAGGTAACAATTTCAGGATGATAACATAATCTGAGCATAACATAAGTGAGCGTCTGTAGCTTAAGCGATAGTGAGCTCGATCACAACCCAAGCGAACCTGGTTCAAACTCCGTGGCGGGCAAGTTTGGAAGCAAATTAGTTCCTTGGATTTTACGAAAAGCAAAAAAGACCTCACCGTTCAGAAAGCAATGACAAACTACTGAACGTATAAGTGGTGCCTATAAAATCGACGACTCGTTTACTGTTGTTGATGACTAAGCCATGTGAAGCAGATGCCACAAGTTTCATTTTCAACAGAATTGACTATGCGACAAAACAGTGGAGAGATTTGTAAAAAAAAAATGGACTCTAGTAACGTTGCCAACAATTATTTTGTTATTAACAAAAGTATGTAGTTAGTAAAGAGAAATATCCAGAAAGAAATGTAGTGTAAATAATTGCATTTTTTCTTTTTTCTTATCAATGCACAAATTCCGAGAATTGTTTTGGAAGATACCTTGTATATATATATCGTTGCAATTTGCCATTTATATAAAGCTGGCGTATAGTTTTAGTTGTCTAGCTGACCGGGCATAAGGTATCACTGCGAATAAGAACGTAGACGGCTCTTTATGTTAGTTGAAATGTTTTTGAAAGGTTTCTATGAAAGATCTTTATTATCTATTAATGTGTTTTATTTAAAGCTTCCACAATTTTCTATGAAAACGTTGCATATATTTTTGTCAAAGTTCTTCTGGAGGACAAAAATAAAGTCTCTGAGGGATCGAGGGCAGCACTGGAACAATGCCAGAATATGAACACATGACTGTACAACGTATATACATCTCAACCCCAGGGTAAACGTGGAGTAACGCATTAAGTAAGTTAGAAATATATTTACCATACGTTTTCTATATTCTACTAGACAAAATCCATTAAAAAAACCCGACATTTTCATATTACCAGCGATTCTTGTTAAATGGTATCTATTGTACCAGCTGATCAATGAACGTTAGTATCTTGATCATCGTTTCCCAAACTGAGGTCCGCAGACCTCCGGGGTTTCGTGAGGTACTAACAGGGGGTACTTAAACACTTGAAGAAATATTATGATCTTTGACATTTCAAACAGAAAAATAAATTTTAAGCCTAATTATAGGCATAGCCTTTTCTTTGTTGTTTCTTAAAATGTTAAATTGCAGACATTGTGTACAAACAAATAATTAATTCATGTCCATTTTCATATATAGAGACTTTTGAGGGAATCACGGCAGTAAAATGTATTTAAAAGGGTGTCTGCTGTAATGTAAAGTTTGGGAACCGCTGACCTAGATAGTAATTATGGTGTGTTGTTGGCACCAAAAGCTTGACAATGGTCTGAACTCCACTCATATTGCGCGATTAATGTAACGTCTATGCATTGGTAATGTCTGTTGGGTACCAGTAATTGAGGAAATAGTAGTAAAATATAAGTATTCATTTCTGACAACAGAACATCTTGAGACATTCTATTATGTTGTTAAGACTATCAAGCATATGTTTGTGAGCAAATTGTTTTATATGCTCACATACATATCTACACACGCTTGCTCACATACACATACGCACACGTACTTAGACACCTGCTCGCATCTATACATAAACACAAGTATTATCATAGGCGCACACACACACGTTAACTCATATGCACATACACACACATACACTCAGTGCTCACACGCATATACACATATGTTCAATTGAACACATGCACATACACAAACGCATGTTCACATGCGCATACACACGTACGTGCTCACATGCACGTGCTCATATGCACACACATTTGTTCACAGAAAAACACGCACCTACGTACATGCATGCTCACATGCCTACATACGTACACACACACGTACCCACATGCCCACACACACACATGTTCACGTAAGCTCACATACACATGAACACACACACACACACACACGCACAAGTACTCATATACTCACAACAACGTGCTCATTTACTCACAAGTGCTTACAATTAAACAGCAACACTGATGCTTAAACACATGCAACCACACACAAAACACTAATATATGTGTGTGTGTGTGTGTGTGTGTGTGCCGCCCGAGTGGTTACTGGGTCCCAAATTGGGGTGTAAAGAATATAACCACTGTTACACACCACACATGTCGTAAGAGGCGACTAAGTAGGTAGGACGTGGGGCTAGCTACCCCACCCCGTAAAAAAACACTAGATAACTTCAGATACCACAACCAGGAAAATGTATAGCTCGCCACCCGAGGAAAAAGAATGGCCCTGCAAAGAGGAGATCTGGAACAGATGGCGTTGGATAGACGGGCTTTGAAGGCCTTGGTTGCGGACCTATGCTTCCCTGGGGGCGAAGGGTGAAGAATGTGTGTGTGTAAATTTTCTCGCAGGTATCTTTGAGTAGCAACTCTCAAGACTGCATTGTTTGGTGAGATAACACTGACGACACAGCTCCTCTACCACTCATATCGTACTACTTGAAAGCAATGCACACTATTCTGTCATGATTTGAATAATTTTTAGCATCATACAATGTTCGATTCTATATTCTCCCACTGAATGCGTAAACACATCTGTATGTGAATGTATATGGAGTATTCATGACTGCGAATTGCATGATGTATGTATATATATATACATACATCATGCAATATATATATATATATATATATATATATATATATATATATATATATATATATATTTACAGTGGCGGCTCGTCATTAAGGGCCACTGGAGCCGAGGCCCCACCAAAAGAATGTGTAACACGTATTTATTATTTTATAAATGAAAACAAAACAATGATTTTTGCGAAAATTTTTGTCTGGCCCCACCAACAAAAATGATCACGATCCGCCACTGTATATATATATATATATGAGCGGTCTCTGTGGCGTAGAGATTAGGTGCTCGTCGCTTGTACCAAATCTACAAGTTTTGCTCCCTCGTGGAGCCATCTTTATATTTTTTTCCAGATATCCCGATCTAGGTGTAGATGAGATCGAGAGTTCCTAGTCGTATCGGAGACGGAAGACAACACGTAGGTTTCGTGTTCAATTTGAGCACGTAAAAGAACACTTGGCAGTTCAAAATCGAGAAGAGCAGGCTGGAAAGCCGCTGCCCAGGCTAAATTCATTATAAAAGATTAAAATTAACTTCCTACAAAAATATCTTCACCATCTTCAAAATTACATTGGGGATCCACGCCGATGCTACGGAGTTCGTGCACTGCAGCTGAGATCTTCCTGTGTAAGAAAGATCCTAGCACACATGGTTACTCACCGAAGTGCAATGTTGACGGTCAATCAATCAATCAATCAATCAATCAATCAATCAATCGATCGATATATCGATGAATCAATATATTGATTTGTTTTTCTCTGTGTGTCTGTTTGTTGTGTTCTATAGAAAATCAGTTGATCATGTTTGTTTCTGTTTCTGTATAAGTGTAGTAACTTTTATTGTTGTCTTTGTCTCTATCTTTCTCTATCTGTTCAATATATACTCACTTTCTGCAGGAAGGAATGAAGTTAATTCATTTTCTCCCTCTTTACTTCTTCGTTTCATCTCTGTGACCGATTTGGGTGGCGTCTGAAACAATAATATATGTAGAATTATTTCAATAGTCAAGTTTTAAGCCACACACACACACACATTATTTGCGACATCGTTATGTTGCGTGCAATAAATAATTATTTTAACAACTAAGAAGGTAAAGAGAACTGCTCAAGAAGTTAGAACTTTGGCAAATTAGGTATTTTAATCTTGGAAAGCAAAGGTATAAGGCAAGAGAGCAAAGATCTTATTGGAAAGTGAAGTTAGAAGGCAAGAGAGCAAAGATCTTCTTGGAAAGTGAAGTTAGAAGGCAGAAGAACAAAGATCATCTTGGAAAACGAAGATAGAAAAAAGGAGCACAAAGATCATATTTGGAAAGCGAAGATAGAAAGAAAGCAGGAGAACAAAGATCATAATTGGAAAACGAAGATAGAAAGAAAGAAGGAGAACAAAGATCATATTTGGAAAACGAAGATAGAAAGAAAGAAGGAGAACAAAGATCATATTTGGAAAGCGAAGATAGAAAGAAAGAAGGAGAACAAAGATCATAATTGGAAAGCGAAGATAGAAAGAAAGAAGGAGAACAAAGATCATAATTGGAAAGCGAAGATAGAAAGAAAGAAGGAGAACAAAGATCATATTTGGAAAGCGAAGATAGAAAGAAAGAAGGAGAGCAAAGATCATAATTGGAAAGCGAAGATAGAAAGAAAGAAGGAGAACAAAGATCATATTTGGAAAACGAAGATAGAAAGAAAGAAGGAGAACAAAGATCATATTTGGAAAACGAAGATAGAAAGAAAGAAGGAGAACAAAGATCATAATTGGAAAGCGAAGATAGAAGGAAAGAAGGAGAACAAAGATCATATTTGGAAAGCGAAGATAGAAAGAAAGAAGGAGAACAAAGATCATATTTGGAAAACGAAGATAGAAAGAAAGAAGGAGAACAAAGATCATATTTGGAAAACGAAGATAGAAAGAAAGAAGGAGAACAAAGATCATATTTGGAAAACGAAGATAGAAAGAAAGAAGGAGAACAAAGATCATATTTGGAAAGCGAAGATAGAAAGAAAGAAGGAGAACAAAGATCATATTTGGAAAGCGAAGATAGAAAGAAAGAAGGAGAACAAAGATCATATTTGGAAAGCGAAGGATAAAGCCATGAGATCAAGGATAAGCCTCAAAAACAATTGGGAGTGAAACACCAGGAGGTGGGAACGCAAAAGTCAGACAAAGTGCACCGTTAGGGCAAAGGACAGAGCTTGTTGGATAGTCATTACATATAAGCTTAGATGTAGAGAAAGTACATTTTTGATTGATTGTTGCATGAATGATCTTGTTAGCAATCTTCAAATTATTATTCTTGAAAAAAAAAAAAATAATATTCATCGAATAGACAAAGTCTGGAAAAGAACAAACCAAAGTACAAAACATACCAAAAGAATTAGTTAGTAACCTAAAACATGATAATAAAACTACTGTATATGTTACTGTATATTTCAATCGCAATCTTCGGAAATCATATTGATGTACCGCAAAATTTTATCAGACGTTTTTTTAGATATATCCTTTAAGAAGTAATACAAGGTTAGAGACGAGCGCTTACAACCATTAATGTTGTTGTCTGTGAGGCAATATATTTCTCCAAATTCTGGACGTGCAACATGGAGAGTTGTGATCAAATCTATACAAACTTCATATTCTACATTAGCAAACAAATAAATGTTCAAAGATTTTAAATTGTAATTAACAAACCAGAGAGCAATTATAGTCCCAATATGGAAGAATAAGGGAGACAAAAACAGAAAACCACAACACTGGGCAACAACCCGGTAGCAGTGTGACGACAACAGAGGAAGAAGAATTAACAAGCAAATAAATATTCGTCTAGATAGTTGCAGTAGCGTAGTTAGTGAACTCGCTTCTCATGGCTGGTGGTCTGGGTTCAACTCCGCAGTGCGCGGAGAATTTTTCCCGACCGCGACGGCTCTCAGATCGACCCAGCCTCAACTGGGTACCAGACATGCTCTGGGAAAGTAAAGGCGGTCGGCGTGATGCTGACCACATCGCCCATCGTGTGCCGACGGTCAATGAAAAATATAGGCCTAACACTGTATTGCTCTATATACCACGAGGTATGAAAGGGTTCCTTTACTTTACTTTTTAAATATCCGTCTACTTCTTTGTCTAATTATGTTTTGTCTCACATCATCAAGATAAGAAGAGATTTATAGAACGAGCTCTTGTACGCACTTCGTACACGGTGTCTTTCATTCTAATTATGTTTAGTCTCACATCGTCAGGATAAGAAGAGATTTATAGAACGAGCTCTTATACGCACTTCGTACACGGTGTCTTTCATTCTAATTATGTTTAGTCTCACATCGTCAGGATAAGAAGAGATTTATAGAACGAGCTCTTGTACGGACTTCGTACACGGTGTCTTTCATTCTAATTATGTTTAGTCTCACATCATCAAGATAAGAAGAGATTTATAGAACGAGCTCTTGTACGCACTTCGTACACGGTGTCTTTCATTCTAATTATGTTTAGTCTCACATCATCAAGATAAGAAGAGATTTATAGAACGAGCTCTTGTACGCACTTCGTACATGGTGTCTTTCATTCTAATTATGTTTAGTCTCACATCATCAAGATAAGAAGAGATTTATAGAACGAGCTCTTGTACGGACTTCGTACATGGTGTCTTTCATTCTAATTATGTTTTGTCTCACATCATCAAGATAAGAAGAGATTTATAGAACGAGCTCTTGTTCGTACTTCGTACATGGTGTCTTTTATTGTTTCTGTTATCTCTGTAGCTCACCTTTGTGGCGCAGACGACCTTATGTCATGTATCCACTCCACCCGTATGGTGTCAGGGCTCGCAAGGGGAGCAAAGAATAATACTACTGCGACCTACAAGATTTTGTAAGAGGCGACTAAGGTAGGCTGGTAAATCAAACGCGTCGCAGAAATCAGATGTGCTGGCCTTCTTGTCATCGCATAACTGGTACAACGTACAAACGCCCTTAGGCTCAGATCGTATACAAATCACAAAGAGTGGTTTATCAAGTGGTCCATTTGGAGCGTTCGAGGAAGAAAAAGAAATATTTACTATATCTTAACAGCATTGTCTTTTGAGGCGCCATGTCTGTTAGTAATCTAGTTATGTGGCCGAACAATTTAATTTTAGTTATTTTTATGAAGTTCAGTACTGATGTTGTACCATTTCTTCCCCGTCTGATTTAGCTGATTTCTTCACTACTAAACCGGTCTTTTTAAAAATACTCCCAGCACTCTACGAAGAGACTTTATCTATCTCGCATTTAGTGTCTAGTTTTCTTCTGTCGTTTAATGTTAGCATCTATGTTTGGCACTGATAGAATAACGTCGAAGGAAAGATCATGTTGAACATGTTAAACTTGGTGCCATTTGTTCTATTGTTTGATTTCCTTTATTGTATCTTTGTAGTTCATAGTTCATAAGTACGGTTCCAACTTCACTGCAACGAGTCACCCCATAATTGTTCCGTTCCTGTGCCAATGAAAATCACACGAAATGCTAACAACTGTGAAATGTTTCATTTGTGAACTCATTCCAGAATAAAACAGCCGCGTACCGCCACAAAAAGCAACTTGTACCGCATAAAATGCATATGGCCGTCGCTAATGTAGCAACACAAAACTGTTCATCACTTGAATTGCAATTCTTGTCGAAGGAACATCAATCACGACAAAATCCAGCTTTCTGCACCAGCAATATAACTGCATACGGCAGATTGAGCTTGTTCGTTATAACCGCTGTCCGCCATTTTCTGAATACACACAACAAACGCACGGTTGACACAGCAAAAGCATTCCATGTAACATTCATAGCTCACAGAGTTGCTCAAGCACTAACTCAGTAGCTCGGCAAAGTCGTGTTCAGAATCAAACAGTCCTGACTCTGAATGGCCCTCCGTATTCCGCCATTGCTGGCCAGATTTTTGCATCTTTGTAGAATTTTGTTAGCTATTCTTCAATTTGCTGAAAAGTTCTCACCAGATATGTAACATCTTTAACTTGTTTTAATTGAAGCTTTCCGATATAGATATTGGTATAATTTTGTCCTCTTTAGCAAATACTATTACTTCGGGTTTGTCTTTGTTGATTTTCATGTTGTAATGGCGCATGTTAATGGAGTCTGTTAATGTGTTGTAATAATTTTTCTGCTGATATGACTACGTGATCGTCGGCAAAATGCAATCCATTTAAGAGTTCTCAAAGACTGCCCCCTTCACTGGTGTTAGCTATTTTTACAGATTTACAAAAGAAACGGAATATCCATAAATATTAAGTTGTTCATTTAGGGACCGATTCCAAATTTAAAAGCTTGCAGAAATCGGACGTGCTGGCGTACATGTATGCGACTAACTAGCATAAGAAACTCCCGCTCTAAGCTGCATATCACATACAGAACATAAAGAGTGGTTTATCAAGTGGTTGACGTAAGGAGAACGCAGAAGAAGAAATTGTGAATTAGCAAGCAAATAAATGTTCACAAACCGTAAACTGCACATTATTACAAGTCAGAAAATAAAAAACAATAACAAAAATATCAAAATCAATAAAATGGTACTTTAGTGTGTTTAGTTATCGATATTTTCATTCCTTAGAGAGTGTACAAATTACAGTATGTCTCTGTACATTTATCTTAACATGAACTTTGCAAACATAAAGCTGCGAACAACGATCGATTAGACAATGACGCAAGAGTTTATTTCAAGAATATGTAAGTGATAAGATATCAACTAGTGATGTGAAATATATCACGTATTATCCGTTATTTCTGCATCAAATACTCGTTAATATGTACCAGGTACTTAGTACAGTTACTAGTATTTTTAGCTTCTAACTATAACTGCTCGATCACAACCCAAGAGTACATGGTTCAAATTCCGGCGGTTTGGAAGCAAATTTGTTCGGCGTAGATTTTTACGAACGATAAAAATAGACCTCACCGCTCAGAAAGCAATGACAACCTACTTAACGTATAAGTGGTGCCAGTGGCGGCTCGTCATTAGGGGCCAGTGGGGCCGGGCCCATAAAAATAATGTGTAACGTGTATTTATTTTATGAATTTAAAATATAACCTAACCCAAAATCATGATTTTTCAGCAAATTTTTTCAAGGCCCCACCAACAAAAATGATCACGAGCCGCCACTGAGGGTGCCTAGAAAATCGACGACTAGTTTACTGTGGTTGATGGTGAAGTTCGATAAAGGATATGATACGATTTCATTCAACTATAACCGACTTGATGATGACGAATTATAAGATAATACTAGTAAATACACTTTTTTTCCTGACTATAGACTGGATTATGTAGGTACAGTAGGTAACACCAGAAATGAAATTCAATGAATTCTGAGAGAGCAGCTGGACGATGTGAATTTCGCTGATCATATAGTCCATCTGTTATATGAATGTAACCAGAAGCAGAATAAACTAAAACACTTGGTCGAAGGTCACAACAACTAAGGCTAAGCATTCATAAGAAAAAAAAGACAAAGAGGATTAGAATTAACCAATCAAACGACAACCTGATTTCCCTGGGTGAAACTACACTTCATGAAGTATAACCACGCACATACTAGGTTAATAATGTAGACAAAATGGGAAGGTACAGATAAAGATGTCAGAGTAAGAATACAGAAGGCAAGAGGAGTTTTCATTGCACTAGAACATTTGTGGAAGTCTAAAGAAATCAAATCTAGAACTACAATTAAAATAGTTAACTCCACTGTTAAAGCAGTTCTGCTGTATGAGTCAGAAACATGGACACCAACTAAAATAATAATGCACAATTTGCAAACATTCATCAACTATGCAGAATAGAGGTATGATAGGGTCACAAATGAGGATCTTATGGAGAGAACAAGACAGATCCCAGTGAAGTAAGAGGTGAAGAAAAGACATTGCGCTGACTAGAACGCGTCTGGAGAAATCACGAGGGAAATATAACTATAGTTGGTTCCAAAATTCGTGATCATCTTTACCGACCGATATAAAATCATCCACTTGACAGAAATTCTTGATTTTTGCATTTTTATATAGGTAACAGTGACGACGTTCCAAAAGTATTTTTGCCCACCCAAACCTTTAGTTCTGTAAGATTTTTATTATATGTTATAATTAAATTGACCGCTATGTTGATCTGGTATACTTGTCGAAATTTTACAGTACGATTGTCAAGTTTGTCTATAAGTAAGCATTTCCGTGTTCCAAATGCAATTCAGTGCTAGTCGAAATCGGGAATCCCATGGAATTAATCAGTTCACAATGTTTCCTACCTACTCACATTGGCGTATGTACGCAACATTTACTTTCATTTATAGAAGTGGAAGGTATCATTTGTTCACTATGTGACCTTTCTTTTATAATATGTAATAGGAATACACCTTTGCAATCATTCGCCACCATTTTGTGTATTACTGTAAGTTCTAAACTTTGATTATCATTTTGTTGTGCTTATGCAAAATTATATAACAAAAACGTTTTTGCATCAACTAAGCTACCTACCAATTAGTTAAATATGTTTTCGTAACGTCGTGAGGTATATAAGACTGCATGCAAAAATTACTTGTATCCATCAGGTAGATTTCGTACAAATTAAACCTTAGTGTGATCACGAATTTTGGAACGAGCTATAGAAGGGCATTTTCTTGGAATTCGCAGCGAAAGAGACTGAGGGAAGTCTAGAAATACATGGATCAGAGATTTGGAGGCAAAGATCAACAATGTATGGACAAGCTGGAAGAAGCTGCAAGAGATAGCTAAAGATAGAAAGACTTGGAATAAGTTGCTTTAGGGTCTACTCCCAAATAGTTTAAAATGTTTAAAAGTCACAAGAGAAGGAAAAGAAGAGGAAGTATACAGTTTCATAAGTATACTTATACCTGCCACCATTAAATAGACAAGAGTTTAGTTAACATTCAATGAACTAACTCGCCCGAGTGGTTACCGGGGCCCAAATTTAGGGTGTAAAGAATAGAACCACTGTTACCTGCCACGCATGTTGTAAGAGGCGACTAAGGAGGTTTGGCTGAAATCGGATGCATGTGTCCTAAACGTGTAGAAGCTTTATGCGTTTAGGGGCCTACCAAACCAATGTGCAACGTATACACGTTCTTGGCAAAGATCAAACATATCACAAAGAGTGATTATAATTGGTGGTAAAGAACGAACACAAAGAAGAAGAAGAAGAATGAACTAACTCTAAAATAGTTGAAGAAACATTATTGAAGAATAATAACAAAAATAAAACAAAACTGTTATAAAAACCGTTTTTTTTACATTCACGTTTAGACCATTCTATTGAGGGAATTATATTGCACAAAAGAAAGTAAGGCAATGTTTCATCCTCTAATAATATTTATGTAGCATTTATGCAGTATATATATATATATATATATATATATATATATATATATATATATATATATATATATATATCCGATAGTTTAGGTAGCAATTTTGATTGCACAGGAAATGTTAAAAAGAAATTATGATACGAATTGGTAAAGCAACATCAGCTTTTAAAAGTCTAAATAAAATATGGAACTGCAAGTTATATAGTATTAAAACTAAATTACGAATTTTCAATTCAAATGTTGTATCAATCCTAACATATGCTAGCGAGAGTTGGAAAATGACTAAATATATAGAAAGCAAGTTGAATGCATTTGAAAATAGATGTCTGCGAAAAATAATGAATATAAAATGGAATGAATTCAGGAGAAGTGATGAAATCAGAGATATGTCTGGTCAACCACTAGTGACAACTGTTATAAGAAAGAGCAGATGGAGATATGTTGGGCACACCTTGAGGAGAAATGATCAACGAATATCAAAGCAGGCATTGAAGTGGGATGCAAAGGATTCAAGAAAGAAAGATCGACCTAAGGAGACCCTGAAGCGAACTTTGCTGAGAGAGGCAGGAAATATCGGTCTCAGTTCCATAGAGGAGATTGAGCGAGTTGTCCAGGATAGAGCTGTATGGAGAAATTACTTGCAGGCCCTATGTAACGTATAACGGTACGAGAGGAATTATTATTATTATAGTCAGGTTGGACCAAAAACATCGAGCATTCTGATCCATTCATATTTAGTAGAAATATGATACTCTGACGACACTCTGATGACATGCTGATGACACGATGATGACAAGCTGACGACACGATGATGACAAGCTGACGACACGCTGATGACAAGCTGACGCCACGCTGATGAGGTGTTTCTCCTTTTCAAACAGTAGCTAAAAAAAATGGTGTACAACATAAATTAGAAGGAGATAATTCAGAGATAAAACAGTACGAAGAATATATTTCACAACAAAGACAAGAAAAGAAAACACCTCTGAGGACACGCAATCTTCTTGAGGAAATCTAGTAATCTGAATAATGGTCTATTATACAAACATGAATGAAGAAAATCGAATATTTGGAAACAAGGTGTTACGGAGAAAATCTTTAGAACACTCTGGACAAAGAAGAGAATAAATACAATTAAATAAAAAATTTAGAAGACCTGAAGATTAAGAAATCAATGTCACACTGTTTTTCGCTTCTTACAATGCTAAAATAAATGAAGGTAAACTGTGTAGATAGAAAGAGAAGGAGAGATCTGGAATGAACCTTGCTCAAGACAGATCTGGTTGGACAACATTTGTTGATATCTTTGTTCCCCCAAAGGGAGTTAATATAAAAGAAGAAGAAGAAGTTACAATATTAAAATACATCCACAGTTGTCATCATTTTAAATCCACGTTCAGTCATCACATTTTCTGTATTGTATTAACATGATTGATGAGTATGTACAACCTGAAAATGGAATCATCAAGAGGAAGGGCAGACCAAGAAAAAGATGGGTTGATGGAGTTACAGACATCTTAAAACTGCACAATACCACACCATATCAAGCGACCGAGCGTGCATTATCTCGGAAACCGATCATCAGTTAAACCTGCTACGCCTAGCGGCAAAAAAGCAGAGAAGGACAAAAGAAAGAAAGAAAGATGAGTATGGTTTTGTTTTAGGAAAAATCCTGACTCAGAATACAATAGACAATGTAGACAATATTAACAAACTCGTGAAAAATCATCGCCAAGTCCAGCTGAAATCAGACAAGATTACACTAAGATCAAAGTGTAGTGCCCACTTTCTTGTGGCTAAAGGTGGGAGTCTTCATTTAACGCCAAATGGTAAAATAAAAACCACTTAAACAAACTCCAAACTCATGAGTGCTCTCATTCAAAAAAGATTGATGACGCTTGGAGTTTTTAACGTTTTGACGTTTACTAGTACTGTGTCCCCCGTTGTGTCACCCGTTGTGTCATCCGTTGTGTCACCCGTTGTGTCACCCGTTGTGTCACCCGTTGTGTCACCCGTTGTGTCACCCGTTGTGTCATCCGTTGTGTCATCCGTTGTGTCACCAGTTGTTGCACTTTCAGATCGGGATCTTTGAAAAACAAAATTGCCGTTCATTCTAAAGGCGTGGGTTCGAATCCAGACCGCATTGTTCGGTTCTATCGTACATTTTTTCTTAGAGATCCCCTAGTTTTATCTGAGCTTCAGAGCTGGTGATGTGTGTAATAAGTTTGGGATGTTGCGTAACATTTCTGTGTAGAATGACATAGCCTGATAAACCTGGTGCAGTAAAGTCAATCTTTCACATTTAGATCTCCATTTTTAATCTCGGAAAATATTGAATGGCTACGAATTAACAGAATACATTAACATATTTGTTTTAATGTGTACTAAAATAAAATTTCCTGTAGCTTTTTTCTAGACTTTAGCGTATGAAGTGTCTATCCCTTCATATTTTTAGGTTCTGGTGTGCAGGAGGTAGGAGGGTCAATTCCTTTTCATACATGTGAAACGTTGAGTGTGTGATTGAACCCGCGACCCTCTTGAGTCGGAGTCTAAGGCGAACACTTACACATTACGCTAATCCGCCCCACATTGTTTTAATATGTCTATTGTCTACTGCCTATCCAAGGGTGGAAGATGGAATTGATTTCAACTCTTGCCCTTTAAGCGTAGGGGTGGGAGCTCTAATTTGCGTTCTAGGGCCAAATGAGTCACCCTTGTTCTGTTATATCCGTGTTTATGTAGTGTGGTCTTGATAGTGTCTATGCATATTTTCTTGGTTTTTTTCTTAACTCTAGTACCTGATCTCTTTTTATTGTATGATGTTAGTGGTGGTTGGTTGTATTTCATTCTCATTAAATGTCCAAACCACTGCATTTGTTGTCTTTCGATGTATTCGGTGCATGAAATTAAGCCAACTCTGCTTCTGATGTTCTCATTTTGTAGTCTATCTTTCCTGGTGACTCCCCCTGCCTTCCTCAAGCATTTCATTTCACACGTGGTGAGCTTTCTGTGACGTGTTGCTGTCAGAGACCAAGTTTGGCACTGGTAACAAAGTGTTGATAGAAAAGTATTTTTTATCATCTGTCTTTTCACTTCCATCTTGATCCTTGGTTGTTGTAGTAATGGTGCCAGCATGGTGGTAGGTCACTGCATTTGCTTTTTGACATACTGTCTTTATTTCTATATCCAGTTTTCCGTCCTCTGTGAAAATGTTGCCTAAATATTTGAATTTAGAAACTTGCTTTACTCTGGTGTTGTCTATTTGCATGTTTACTTGCTGTTCTGCTGATTTTCATGGTCTCGGTCTTCTGTGCGTTGATTTTCATGCTGTACTTCCTGAATGCTTTGAATTCATATGTTGTTGTAGCTGATCTTCATCTTCACAGGTTAGAATTTGGTCGTCTGCAAAAAGTGTTTTAATGTGTACCTAACAAAAATACAACTCCCACTTAATCGAATACAATTCACATTTGATCAACATGATCGATACATTATATTATAAGCAATAAACTGTTGTTAGATTATTGATGAAATATCAGAACGATTTCAGGTGCAATGGAAAGTAAGACAAGGTTGTATTCTCTCCTCTTACTTACTCAACATTAATCAATCAATAAATAAATCAATCAATCAATCAATCAAGTGCCGTGCCGGTTGGCGTAGGTGATCATGTCTCTCCATATCTGTCTGTCTCTGGTATAGTTCATCAACCCGGTCACCGAATCATTGCCGAACCACGATTTAAAGCTGTCCGGAATTATGTCCATTTGTCTCCCATTCTCTGTATTTTGCCTATTGTAACTATATGTTCGAGTTGAACAGTTCAACATACGTGCATAAAATATAACAAGCAATGTCACGCAGTTACAAACATTTTGATCCGTTTACATTTGGTGGGATAAGGAGTGTCAAGAGATTAGAACAGCTAATCCTGTCTGTTAAAAAAAAAACATAGTGAGGAATCAAGTATTTTTTATCTGAATACGGATAAAACTAAGATTAACTGACAGAAAATGTCAACTCAAAATTATCATGAATAAATGAAAACATTGAAAATGTCACACAATTTTGAAGTTTAAAACTTGAATTCTTCTCAAGTAGTTAATTCTTATTTTTTAATGTTTGTTTATGTTTGTTAGCCTACACGTTCTGATATAACAAAACAACAAACAAGACTCTTTCTTAGGTTGAAAAGAGCGTGCATCGGATTGAAGAGGTTTTTATTCCCCCATACATAACAAACAAACAAGTCACACATTTTGAATCATCATCAAGGTGCGTATCCTTTATAGGACGTTGCTCTCTTTGCAGCACATCTGAAATTCACTCTGTCTCTAGCCAGTTCACCCACTTCGTCGATGGTCATGTTCATGGTTTCTTTAATATCTTGTAGCCATCTTCTTCTTGGCCTGCCTCTGCGTCCTGGGACCCTGCCCTCTAGTATTGTTCTTTCTAGGCCATTTTGAATATTTGGGGTAAATAGTTAACTATTTTTGTTTTTGCTACAATGAGAAATATATTTTGTTTTGGTATATGATGTTGCATGGACATTTAACCAGGCAGTGGAAAAACATATAAGTGCCTTTGAATACCCGTGTTACATGAGAGTCCTCCGTATATCACGGACAGAAAGATATATCCGGATATATCCAGAAAGAACTCAACATCAAAGAAAACTGGCTGATGCTACAAATAAGAAAGAGAAAATTGAAGTATTTGGACATATAAAAAGACATGAAGGGTCGAAGATGACCACCATGGTAGTAGGCATACAGGCAAAGAGTAGAAGAAGAAGACCACGGAGGAGATGTAGTAATGATGTTGTTGATTTGAACATGACGTCTGCAGAGGCGGAACATCTGACCTACGAGAGAGAGAGAAATTTCGAAGGTCTGTTGGGGAACAAAGTTCTTCTTAGATCAAGCTATTTGATGATGAAATAGTTAATAACAATGGTGACTGTATAGAAGAAATCAGAAGGAGACAGATCATAACAGTTCAGAAAGTAATGTGTTCGAAGAATCTTTAGTATAACATAAACAAGAAAATAGAAAGTAAGATGAAATAGTTAATAACAATGGTGACTGTATAGAAGAAATCAGGAGACAGATCATAACAGTTCAGAAAGTAATGTGTTCGAAGAATCTTTAGTATAACATAAACAAGAAAATAGAAAGTAAGATGAGATAGTTAATAACAATGGAGACTGTATAGAATAAATCAGAAGGAGACAGGTCATACTAATTCAGAGAGCAATGTGTTCGAAGAATCTTTACTACAACATAAACAAGGAAATAAAAAGTAAAACGTCAGAGAACATGCAATTTTTTACTGTTGCACTTTATAGATATGAATCCTGGAAACCAACACAAGTATTAAAGAAGAAAATCAAATATTTTGAAACACAAAATTATGCAAGAAAGTAATTCTTAAAACGGCCTAGATTAAGAAGAGAGGAAATAAAGACACACTTGAAGACCTGGGAATCGAAGACCATTGTCTCATCAACAATATCTTGTCTAAAAAAAGACGTGAAAGACACAAGCAGTAGGGACAAATAAAAGAACAGCCTGATATTCGAGTAACAGATAATAGCTATTCGAACGTCACTAATAACAAAACATTTTAAAATTGACATACATAATTATGGGGACTGCCTAGAGTAGTTGATAGTAGCTCGGCCTGCTAGCTGTGAGACGCCTCATAGCTCGGGTTCGAACCTACTGTCCGGCATTTGTTCGAGTCCTGGTCTTACTCAGGACGATAACATGAGTACCTCTGAAGTCGGAGAAAATCTGCCTGTATGGCGAGGAATACTAATTACGAGTACATTGAGCACACGGCTGCCAGTGTAAAGTAATTTACAATGTGCACGCTGCTGCCATTGTAAGAAATTGGAAAAACAGATTTTCACGCAATAATCAGTTTCAGAGATGAAACTTCGTCTGAGTTGAAAGCGGACGAAAAAAAAAAAAAAACAACATACATAATTTCATATGGAAACCTTTCGCGTGAAATAAACTAGGTTATTAAAAAAAATGTACAAGTTTCAATTTGTGTTGTATAAATACACACAAATATATAAATACATATTCTTACTCTGACAGACGATAAACAAGTTTGCTTTATAATATTTCTTAAAAACACATTATATGTAGTTTGTTCGACGTGCAGTGATGGTGATCCGACGACTAAACTAAACTAAACATTATATGTAGATTCTATTAAGAATATTTGTACGAGTAATAGTATTATATAAATATATATATATGGTGGGACGGATTAACGTAATGCATAAGCATTCGATTATTGACTCTGACACATGAGGTTGTGGGTTAACTACCACACTCGACTTTCCACACTTGAGGAAAGGAATTGACCGTCCTACCCCTTGCACACTAGGGATAGAAATGGGAAGTGAAGTGACTTCTTACATTATGGTCTGAAAGAGTAACGGGAAATGTTATAGTGTTATACAGGGGGTTTGTAAAGTCTCACAAAACTTCATATGTAGAACAAATGTGAAAAACAAAGTACATGACGTCATTAAAAAATGTGTTCCATAGTCAATTGGGGTGCAATATGCAGTGAATTACTGTTGTCTGCCGGGGTAATTCTTTTCACTCAAACCATAATGATGTTTTCAATTGAAGAAAGAATATTTGACAATATGAAGAAACGTGTACAGACATATCTTGAAGCCCGTGGTGGATATCTCCAACTTATATATATTTTATTTAATTATATTTAATATTATATATATTATATCTGCAATACTAAATATTTCATTTGTTTTTCTAGTTTACCAAGAACAACAGTAGACCATAGCAGTAACTATTGTGTATTATTTCACTACTTTGTTTAAGCACATTTTTTGATGACGTCATGAACTTCATTTTTCAAACTGACCTACATATGAAGTGTTGTGGGACTTTACAAACACCGTGTATAAATTCTATATTTAGTGACGTACTTTGAGACCAGATCGCGATTAGTGAGATTTGTACTTAGTCAGACTTTCTATATAGTCTTAATCACTGTCTAGTTTCCCACCAACAACTAAATCAAAGGCATTTAATATTTTGAAAACAGGCTCCTTATATTTCATCTATGATCTTGCATATAGAGTGTTTATTTTTAGATTCGCATACTAGATTATAAGTAATAACTTTCTTATACGTCATCCCATTCAACGCATGCGTATTATGTCACGTGGTACAATTTCCCACGCTGGTGAGATTTCTTAACTGACAGTTTTCTTACACGTAGCAGCAAAGTGCTACTTCTTCGATCAATTTCGCATGTTTAGAATTCTAAAAAGAGAGTTGAGTTGCTGCCTCCAGGAATTCAGTAATGATCCCCAAAGTGGCATCCACATTCCATGTAAAATATATGAGCATAGCCATTGACTGTATGATGCGAACATATTCCATTTCCATTGCTGGGTTTCCATTATTGTTATGGTAAACAAAGTCTGTCTTCCGTGGGAGAAGTTATGTGGGTCTTTGTGGCTTAGAGATTAGGTGTCCGTCTCTCCTGTCAAATGTACCAGGTTCGCTTCCTCGTGAAGACATTTGGATATTTTTCCAGAGATCCCTGATCACAGTGTAGCTGAGATCGAGTTCCTAGTCCTCTCGGAGACGGATGATAAAACGTAGGCCCCATGTTCAATTTGAGCAAGTAACAGAACCCTTAGCAGTTCAAAATCGAGAAGAGCAGGCTGAAAAACCGCTGCCCGGGAAAAATTCATTAGAAAAGATAAAAAAATAAAATTCCTACAAAAAAAACCTCTTCAACCTCTTCAAAATTACATCTGGGACCCTCGCAGGTGCTACGGAGTTCGTGCACTGCAACTGAGATCTTCCTGTATAAGAAATAA
Organism: Arion vulgaris; assembly: GCA_020796225.1. NCBI lineage: Eukaryota > Metazoa > Mollusca > Gastropoda > Stylommatophora > Arionidae > Arion > Arion vulgaris. The sequence goes on from CM036753.1 coordinate 19,356,468, forward strand.
GAGCACACATGGTTACTCACCGAAGTGCAATGATTATGGTTCAATCAATCAATCAATCAATTAGTTATGGAGTTTTTCAGTTCATATTGTTCCACTCTCTTATAGTGCCCGGAATATTTCGGAAACGTGTATAGTATTCCTCTATCTGTGTTGTTCAACGTTAATGTGTGTTTCCGTGCCATGTCTTGATATTAGTTGCTGTTTCAGTTATGAATATCATCACCGGAATATTTAGGAAACGTGTATAGTATTCCTCTATCTGTGTTGTTCAACGTTAATGTGTGTTTCCTTGCCATGTCTTGATATTAGTTGCTGTTTCAGTTATGAATATCATCACCGGAATATTTCGGAAACGTGTATAGTATTCCTCTATCTGTGTTGCTCAACGTTAATGTGTGTTTCCCTGTCATGTCTTGATATTAGTTGCTGTTTCAGTTATGAATATCTTCATTGCACTTCTGCAACGCTTTTTATTTACAAGGGTACCTTTCCTAGGCCCCTACCTCAGTCGCCTCTTACGACATGCCTTGTAGGTCGCAGTGTTACTATTCTTTGCTCCCTTGTAGACCCCGGAAACACAGGGGCTGATTATGAATTTGTTATCAAGTACTAAAGACTAGCTTGTTGGCTTAATTGAGATCGGTCTAGAACTTTGTTTAACTCAAATTCTAAACTCTACGCATGAAGAAGATCGTCAACTAAAGAAAAATGTGGATATCTTAAAACCGAAATTGACTTTGTGATCTTCGATTTCTGACTGATGTCATAAACCAGTCAAACGAACTGAATCAAATATTGCAAGTAAACAGGAAAGTGGATTTGCGAACAAACCTAGAATATTTGCGAACTCAGAGCTAAGTCAAGTCTACTGCTAAGTCAAATCTACTGCTAACTCAAATCTACTGCTAAGTCAAATCTACTGCTAAGTCAAATCTACTGCTAAGTCAAGTCTACTGCTAAGTCAAATCTACTGCTAAGTCAAGTCTACTGCTAAGTCAAGTCTACTGCTAAGTCAAGTCTACTGCTAACTCAAATCTACTGCTAAGTCAAGTCTACTGCTAACTCAAATCTACTGCTAAGTCAAATCTACTGCTAAGTCAAGTCTACTGCTAAGTCAAATCTACTGCTAAGTCAAGTCTACTGCTAAGTCAAATCTACTGCTAAGTCAAGTCTACTGCTAACTCAAATCTACTGCTAAGTCAAATCTACTGCTAAGTCAAGTCTACTGCTAACTCAAATCTACTGCTAAGTCAAGTCTACTGCTAACTCAAATCTACTGCTAAGTCAAATCTACTGCTAAGTCAAGTCTACTGCTAAGTCAAATCTACTGCTAAGTCAAGTCCAAAAGATGAAGAATACAAATAACTGTCAAAAGCTAGAAAATGACCTGGTGGTGAGAGATTGAAAAAAATACGAGTGTTTAGTTTTATGGAACTTGACTCATAAGTTCGAAGATTGTTGATTTTGACAATTTCAAAGTTTTCTTTCAGTTCTTGAATAATTTAATCAGATTTAAGAATCCAAAAATAATCAAACTGATCAATTAATTTCTTGTGGTTTAGTGGAATTTAAACCAGCATGTACATACTTCATAGCCAGGAATCGTATAGTAGATTTTATGATTAATGGCTTGATGAGATGTGAACATATCTTTTGCTTGGTTGGAATCAATATAACTATATACTTGGTTGGAATCAATATAACTATATTACTTACTTACTTAATCCCGTCATGCCTAGTGACACATGGGGCTTCAGAAAGGACTTTCCATGCTCTCCTGTCCCGTGCAACCTTCAGCGCAGATCCCCACGTCAGAGATGCAGTGTCCAGTTCCTCTTCCATCATGCGCCTCCATGTTGTCCGTGGTCTGCCTTTCTTTCTCTTTCCCTCTGGTGTCCAAGTGAGGGCTATCCTTGCAGGCATTTCTTGTCTCATTCTCATAACATGTCCGAGCCATTTCCATCTTCTCTTTTGAGTATGTCATTCATTGCCTCTTGTCTTGTGTCTTGGAGTAGTTGGTTATTGGATATTTAATATAACTATATACTTGGTTGGAATCAATGTCTATATACTTGGTTGGAATCAATGTCTATATACTTGGTTGGAATCAATATAACTATATACTTGGTTGGAATCAATACGACTATATACTTGGTTGGAATCAATATAACTATATACTTGGTTGGAATCAATGTCTATATACTTGGTTGGAATCAATATAACTATATACTTGGTTGGAATCAATACGACTATATACTTGGTTGGAATCAATATAACTATATACTTGGTTGGAATCAATATAACTATATACTTGGTTGGAATCAATGTCTATATACTTGGTTGGAATCAATATAACTATATACTTGGTTGGAATCAATACGACTATATACTTGGTTGGAATCAATACGACTATATACTTGGTTGGAATCAATATAACTATATACTTGGTTGGAATCAATATTACTATATACTTGGTTGGAATCAATACGACTATATACTTGGTTGGAATCAATATAACTATATACTTGGTTGGAATCAATGTCTATATACTTGGTTGGAATCAATATAACTATATACTTGGTTGGAATCAATATAACTATATACTTGGTTGGCATCAATATGACTATATACTTGGTTGGAATCAATATAACTATATACTTGGTTGGAATCAATATAACTATATACTTGGTTGGAATCAATATGACTATATACTTGGTTGGAATCAATATAACTATATACTTGGTTGGCATCAATATGACTATATACTTGGTTGGAATCAATATAACTATATACTTGGTTGGAATCAATGTCTATATACTTGGTTGGAATCAATACGACTATATACTTGGTTGGAATCAATGTCTATATACTTGGTTGGAATCAATATAACTATATACTTGGTTGGAATCAATATGACTGTATACTTGGTTGGAATCAATATGACTATATACTTGGTTGGAATAAATACGACTATATACTTGGTTGGAATCAATATAACTATATACTTGGTTGGAATCAATATAACTATATACTTGGTTGGCATGAATATGACTATATACTTGGTTGGAATCAATACGACTATATACTTGGTTGGAATCAATATGACTATATACTTGGTTGGAATCAATATAACTATATACTTGGTTGGCATCAATATAACTATATACTTGGTTGGAATCAATATGACTGTATACTTGGTTGGAATCAATACGACTATATACTTGGTTGGAATCAATATAACTATATACTTGGTTGGAATCAATATAACTATATACTTGGTTGGAATCAATATAACTATATACTTGGTTGGCATCAATATGACTATATACTTGGTTGGCATCAATATGACTATATACTTGGTTGGAATCAATATGACTATATACTTGGTTGGAATCAATATGACTATATACTTGGTTGGAATCAATATAACTATATACTTGGTTGGCATCAATATAACTATATACTTGGTTGGCATCAATATAACTATATACTTGGTTGGCATCAATATGACTGTATACTTGGTTGGAATCAATACGACTATATACTTGGTTGGAATCAATATGACTATATACTTGCATATTATCAATATCATAAAGAGGCAGTCGTGATTTTTCCGGCATGTAGTGAGAAAGGGATGTTTAGAACACATTGTAACAACCAATAAAATAGAGGGGAAACGTGATAGAGGAATACAGAGAGAGAGAGAGAGAGAGAGAGAGAGAGAGAGAGAATTTTGGATAATCTGACTTCATGGCATGGAAGAGCATCAACATCTGATATGATAGCAAACACCAGGGACAGAGGTTTGTGGAGATCCACGATCGCCTACTCCAGCCGGCACGGCACCTGATGATGATGACTAGCATGAAGTTGGCAATTAACAAAATGTTTTCAGTATTTGTATATGGCTGTGCTAATCAACGTTTTAAACGGTAAGTTAATTGCATATCCTTTACAGGACTTTGCGAATCAACCCCAGCTGTTTAATACTGTCTGTGATTTTTCTAGGCATTATTACGTTTTTCTAGGCATTATTACGTTCAGTAGTTCGCCATTGCTTTCTGAACGGGTGTGGTCATCGTCCTTTTGTAAGAATCCACGCGAAAAAATTTGCAACTAAACTGTCCGCAGCGTGATTCGAACTCAGAACGTCGGGTTTAATAGACCGAGTTACTATCCCCTAGGCCACAGACGCTACTTCAAACGGTAACATACCTCAAATCCAAATGTAGAGCTAGACTGGCAGATCGTAAGTTGAAGGCGAGTTATTTTCTTTCAAGTTTGATACATAATTTAGAAGAATATTGATAATAAAACAATGCTATGTTTGTCAATGATACAATAAGTTTATACATTGTAAGGTAACGATTGTTCTATGTGTCTTGTCAGTAGTTCATCAACAATATGAGTTGCATTTTGGCTTCACTATAAGGTCTACTCTATGGTTAATGTATTATATCATCGTCATCATTATCAAATAGCTTGTCATGAGCAGAATTTTGTCACCTTAACAATCCATCAGAATTTCTCTCTCTCATAGACCAGAGTCCTGTCTCTGCAGCCGTCATGTTCAAACTATCAGTTATATTCTGAACCCATTTTCTCCGTGGTCTTCCTCTTCTTCTATTTGCCAGTATGCCTCCTTCCATGATGATTTTCTCCAGCCCTTCGAGTCTTTTTATATGTCCAACATATCTCATGGTCATGGACCCTGTACGGCCACTGCCAGGAAGGAAAACAATGGCAGACTATCTTGCAATAAATAACCTAAAACATCCTAACAATAATATGGAATACAACACAATGTGTCGCATATCTGTCCTAAAATCAGAAACGTCGAAATCAGAAAACAAGTGGGAACCTTGCCGGTGCTAAAGTATATTAATAAATAACAGATCAAATGGTTTTGGGCACGCATTAAGGTTACCAAAAGACAGTCACCCACACAGAGCACTAGCACTCAAATAAGAGCACTAGCACTCAAATAAGAGCACTAGCACTCAAATAAGAGCACTAGCACTCAAATACAACGGCAACAGACCTAGAGGACGACCTCATTTTCAATGAATCTACGGAATATCCGAGGAACTAAATTCCACCTTATTATACGAAGCGCACGGAGAGGCTCGCTCCATGTGCCTTTTGATTCGACCTGACGCTGAAATCCAAAACAGGGATAAAGAATAGATAGATAGAGAATAAATAGATAGAGAATATATATTTGACACAACAGAAACGAATCTGAATCCCATACCGATCTAAAACATTTATGCTAATTTAGCAAGTAGGATCGATAGAAGTAACATAATATTAGAAGAAAACAAAAAGGTACTCCAGGGATGACCTTTAATAACGGTTCTAATTTTGACTGTCATATATATCTTGATATATGCGCTATATGAACTTAACGAAGGGAAAATAGATATCATAGATCACAATGTGATATTGAACTTACACACACACACGGTATATGATGTTTACGATATTTATGTAGGATGTTTACGATGGGACTGCCAGTAATGTAGTTGATGTTAATAAACGACTGTCAGTAATGTAGTTGAGGTTAATAAACGACTGTCAGTAATGTAGTTGAGGTTAATAAACGACTGTCAGTAATGTAGTTGAGGTTAATAAACGATCAGAACACTGACAAATGTCATACTGATAACATATATGGATATCTACAGATATAATAATAATAATTGCTATCGTACCGTTATAACATAGGGCCTGCAAGCAATTTCCCCATACCGCTCTATCCTGGGAAACTCGCTGAATCTCCTTCATGGAACTGAGATCGATATTTCCTGTCTCTCCAAGCAAAGTTCGTTTCAGGTTCTCTTAGGTCGTCCTCTCTTTCTTGAACCCTTTGCATCCCACTTCAATGCCTGCTTTGATGATCTACAGACCTACAGACCAGTACAACTCTCCACCCACATCCCTGGATATTTACTGGCAGATGCAACAGCAACAGAAAGTAGAAGATAGAGGAATACAATGATCCATTGATAAACAACTTAAAGATCGTGATTTCACAATAGATTGATGTTTTCCTGTCGCACAGACAACAGTGTATTGAAGTAAAAACACGCACAAGCACGCACTCACGCACGTAGGCGAGACACACACACATACACACAAATATATATATATATATATATATATATATATATATATATATATATATGAGCTACTAGAGAAAGTAGTAAAAACTTGATTGCATACATCAAGTGCACTAAACAAGTTTAATCATTCAGCCAGGGATTAGAAGTCGTAGTCTCATAGTTCACGCAGAAAGAAAGTGATTAAGTCAAGGATTAACAGTCGTAGTCTCTTAGTTTACACAGAAAGTGATTAAGTCAAGGATTAACAGTCCTAATCACATAGTTCACACAGAAATAAAGTGATTAAGTTAGGGTCAGGGATTAACAGTCGTACTCTTAGTTCACACAGAAAGAAAGTGATTAAGTCAGGGATTAACAACTGTAGTCTCATAGTTGAAACAGAAAGTGATTAAGTCAGGGATTAACAACCGTAGTCTCATAGTTGAAACAGAAAGAAAGTGATTAGGTCAGGGATTAACAACCTTAGTCTCATAGTTGAAACAGAAAGAAAGTGATTAAAACAGGGATTAACAATCGTAGTCATATATCACACATAGAAAGAAAAAAAAGTGATTAAGTGAACGAGTAACAGTCGTAGTCTCATGTTTCATCAACATAAGAAAAAGATTAAGTCAGAGATTAACAGTCGTCGTAGAAAATGTACAGTCTGAATGAAATGCTTTGTTAAAAGTCTTGTCTTCATTGTCTGGATATGCAAATATTTGTAACTGTATTTATGTCATTTGCGATTACCTAAACAGCGAAGAATTAATCACAAAAACAACACATTTATTTATGTTTGAGTAATTTCAATCAATCAAGCACCATGTCTGCCGGCGTAGGCGATAATGCCTCTCCACAACTTTCGCTCCTTGGTGCAGTTAATCAGTTCTGACGTCGATTTTTGTGTCGAACCATCCAACATCTTCTTCCTCTGTCTTCCACGATGTTTTCTTCCATGCATTTTACCTGTTGTCACCAAATACTCTAAACCTTCTCTTCGCACTATATGCCCGAAGAACCTTGATTGTTTTATTCTTTTGATAAGGTTTATTTAACTAGAGGCATATTATACATCGTCATCATTTGTTTTCTTCGTTGTTCATAGAATTTTCAGCATTCTTCTGTAGAACCACATCTCTGTCGCTTCCAATGATCGTATTGATTGTTTATTCATTGTCCATGATTCGCTGTCATACATAAGTATTGGTTCAACATAGCACTAGAGTACTCGTTTCCGCAGTGTCATTGGTAGTGAATTCACGCATAGTGTGTTTTTCATCTTCATAACAGCTGCTTTCGCTTGAGCTATTCTACTCCTAATCTCTGTTGTACATCTTCCATCTGATGTTAGAAATGTTCACAGATACTTGAATCGATGGACGTTTCAGTGTTTTGTTTATTTTGACATTGCATTGTGGTGTTTCCTCTTTGTTAGAGATAACCATTAACTTTGTTTTCTTTATATTCATGCTTAATCCTTTCTTTTCATTTACTCTCCCTATTTTGCCTATCAGGTCTTGTAGATCTTGTACATTTGTAGCCATGAGAATTGTGTCATCAGTGTATCTTTGATTGTTCATATTTTCAGTCATTTACTAAACACATTTTCAGGGAAGTTAACAATTGTTACAGGGTACAATCGATTGCCGAGATTAGAAAACTAAGTATATTATATCAACCATATATGTTCTTGAAATCTCATCAGAAATGATAAACAGTTCATTACATCAACATTGTCAGCCCACATCATGATCTGATGATGAGAACATATCTGTTTCTATTTGAATAAAGGTGTTGTGACACCTGTTTAACAACATAAAGGAAACAAAGAGAGTTGGCCTGATGCAATGTAAACTCAAAGAGCTACATTTCTATGCTTCTTGATGCTGTTTCTTATCATGTTCTTATACTGTTTTCTCTCTCTCATATATATGTACATATTCGTCTCGTACCGTTATACGTTACACAAGGCCTGCAAGTAATTTCCCCATACCGCTCTGTCCTGGGCAACTCGCTCAATCTCTTCAATGGAATTACGTACGATATTTTGTGCCTCTCTCAGCAAAGAGATGCATATATTCGATCTTTATTAATTTCGCTTCTTTTTTCCATTTTAAGTTTTTCACATTTATTTTTAAAAATTTTAGTCACATATTTTCATTTTTGAACAGTTAGGTATTTATCGTAAGTGTACGCACACTTATAGTCAGTCATGTACTGCAACGTTGTAGTGAATAACTTAAGGTATCAGTATCAGCAGAGAATGGGTGCCATTAGTAAATAAATCATAAAAATTCAATTTTAAAGATATAGATCCCACATTTTCACACATACTAAACAAATGATAAAGCAATCTAAAACAGTGATTGACTATGGAGTTCAGTATAGACAGGTAGGTAAGTGAGATTTTTGACAAGAAAATTTATTTTAGTCATGTGCAAAATATAGGTGTCACTTATTACACAATTTTAATGAAATAGTACAGTCAAATTCATTCAAAATTAAACATCATATACACAGATTGTGTGATTTTGGCAAGTACTAGGATAAATAGTATACACTGAATAGATTTTATTTTGTTGCCACCTGAAAATTGTCTTTTTTTGGGTTAAAAATTGTCGTCTTTGAAAAATCATTAAAAAATTATACTCAAGATATTGGAATTATCCTAGTATACGCTATAGGCAGTCCTAATGTTAACATGCATGCAAAATTACAGTCGCAAAATTGTGTAATAAGTTACACCTATATTTTGCACATGACTAAAATATTTTTTCTTGTCAAAAATCTCACTTACCTACCTGTCCATACTGAACTACATTGTCAATCACTGTTTTAGATTGCTTTATCATTTGTTTAGTACGTGTGAAAATGTGGGATCTATATCTTTAAAATTGAATTTTTATGATTTATTTACTAATGGCACCCATTCTCTGCTGATACTGATACCTTAATCGTTGATAAGTGAAGAGAACTAAAAACGTTCAATGATTGACAATTGTTACATCTTTACTGCTGTGTTGATAACAATACCCGGTAGGATATCATTTCTGGCAAACATATAGTAAATGATACACTACAACTTTGTTGTTCGTATTCGGTTCGTGAGACTCAGATGAATAATAAACGATTACCAATAGTTAACGATACCATGTTATTAGTAACGGGTTTCAACTTCCATAGATGTTAACAGACATAGAATAAGTTATAACTCCGGAAGTATGTGGTGTAGACGGCGACCACCATGAAGCATTTGGTGACCACCATGAAACAAGTAGCAAACACCATGAAACAAGTAGCAAACACCATGAAACAAGTAGCAAACACCATGAAACAAGTAGCAAACACCATGAAACAAGTAGCAAACACCATGAAACAAGTAGCAAACACCATGAAGTTTTGTCTCGGTGACCACCAAGAGGCAGGCGGCGACCACCATGTTGTTTACATAATATTCACGATTTAAAATACACAAGTGTATGTCACTTGACTGTAAATGATATGCACATGTATGTTATATGTGTATACTTCGATGCAGTGGCGGATCGTTCTCATTTTTGTTGGTGGGGGCGAGACAAAAATTTTCGGAAAAATCATGGTTTTAGGTTAGGTTATATTTTAATTTATAAAGTAATAAGTACACGTTACACTTTATTTTTGGTGGGGCCGGCCCCAATGGCCCTAATGACGAGCCGCCACTGCTTCGATGTATGTATGCTGTTATTTAATCTTACATATACAAGCACTAAAAGCTTATCTCAAATGTTTGTGAAAACACTGTTCGATCGAATAAGATCTGATTATTCTGTGTTCTATAATCGACGCTGTCTACAAAAGACACATCTTATTGAAGCTATTTGTTTTGGGGAGCTAGCTTGTTGTGTTCGTTTAAACGCTCGGCTGTAGGTAGAGCTGGACAATGGGTTGCCGTAAGAAATAAAGGTTTGTGGTTCAAATCCTGTGTTTGGTAATTTATTTTTCTGGAAGTCCCTAATACTTGTTCACTGTCTAATTATTGATCATGCTCATCGGCTCCGATGCTTCCCCTGGGGTTCTTAAAACGCATTATTCTCGTGACTGCAAATATTGCTCATTAACTATCTATTGTTTGTAATGATATTGTATGAAATATGATGTTTATATAATGTGCCCGTTTATCACTTGTAGTAAGAAGCCAGATCATGCAGCAGCAGTCAGCAGTAGCAATGTGCAAGATGTTATTGATTATATCATATTAACAAGCATATATATATATAAATTTGTGTGTTTGCGAGTGAGTGTGTGTGTGTGTATATACATCCTCCATGCCAATACCCTCTCTTAATAAGATGCTGTGCAAAATATCAAACTTTTATGAGCAGACGTGAGATCTCGTGACCTGCAAGAACGGTGCGCACTTTAAAAGCAAAAATATTCATTTGCAATTCTAATATAATGTAGCAACGTAAAAGTGACTATTTATTAAGCACGATGTTGAATTACTGATATTTGGTCATCTTAATATCATACCATCCGTGCGTATCTTATACATCAACGTGAAGAGAGAAGGAGGGGGTCTCTATGGCGAAGTGCTTGAGACGTTTCTCTGTTGTTCTGAAGGTTGTGAGTTCGAATCTGAACCTAGTAACATGTGCAAATTTTAAATGAGATCCCTACTATTGTTGAAGAGAGAGAGAGAGAGAGAGAGAGAGAGGTATCTATAATAATATTGTACAAAGCTACTGGTGGATTTGATTGAATATATTCAAGTTAACGTCTGAGAGTGTACTCAGACGGAAAATGGGATAGTAACACTAGCCTGCATTAAAACACAAATTGTGATATGAAAAATAAAACTGCTGAACCAGTAGTTAGTTGTCTCAGCAAAAAGACTTTACTAAGAAAATGTGATGCGAAAGGAATGACACATACTGTGCTCTTGAAGGGTGGTGGGTGAGGAGGGGGAAAGTATCTCCGGCGAAGTGGTTAAGCAGTTTGCCTCGTGTTCTCAAGGTCTTACAGCAAAGTAAAGTATTTCTTGCAGCTATGTTAAGTATTTCTACTTACAGCTAAGTAAAGTATTTCTACTTACAACTAAGTAAAGTATTTCTACTTACAACTAAGTAAAGTGTTTCTACTTACAGCTAAGTAAAGTATTTCTACTTACAGCTATGTCAAGTATTTCTACTTACAATTAAGTAAAGTGTTTCTACTTACAGCTATGCCAAGTATTTCTACTTACAGCTAAGTTAAGTAGTTCTTACAACTAAGTTAAGTAGTTCTTGCAAACTAGGTAAAATGCGTTTATTTACAGATAAATAAATAAGTTATTCTTACAGTACATCAAAATGTTTCTTCTTATGAAAATGAAAATCGTGGCATATCCCAAAGGACGTAGCCATCAACCACAGTTCTTATAGCGAAGTAAAATACTTAATTTTAAATAACAGCGAAGTGTTCTTTCTTATAGAACAGTGAAGAATTTTTCTTATATCACAGTAAAGTACTACTACTTACATCACAGTAAAGTACTACTACTTACATCACAGTAAAGTACTACTACTTACATCACAGTAAAGTACTACTACTTACATCACAGTAAAGTACTACTACTTACATCACAGTAAAGTACTACTACTTACATCACAGTAAAGTACTACTACTTACATCACAGTAAAGTACTACTACTTACATCACAGTAAAGTACTACTACTTACATCACAGTAAAGTACTACCTACTACTTACATCACAGTAAAGTACTACTTCTTACATCACAGTAAAGTACTACGACTTACATCACAGTAAAGTACTACTACTTACATCACAGTAAAGTACTTAATTTTACAGAACAGTTAAGCACTTTTTCCTATACAGCAGTGAAGTACTCCTCCCAGAACAGTAAGTACTTCTTCTTACAGCAAAAAAAGTACTTATATTTACAGCACAATAAAGTACGATTCCGTACATCCCAGTAACGTACTTCTATAAATAGTGCTTCTTACGACACAATGAAGTACTTCTACTTAGAACGCAATAACAGTGGCAGCTGAATTCGTGCCTCAGTAAACTGTGTGCATTTCCCGTAACAGTCGATTTTCACTGACTCGCTGTCGGAGCAACAGTATATGACTTTCAACTCTAACACTGTCAAATAAAAGAGACATCACACCTATGAGGCATCGTAATCGCATCTACATCGATTCCAGAATATTTGTGTGCTTTTCCCGCCGATTCTCAAGTTTCCCATTACTGCAACCATTTATTACAACAGTAGTTAACAATTCTAGCGTACATACGTACTGGAAACACACGTATTAAATAGAAAGCCACTAACATACGTGCTAGGAACACACGTATTAAATAGAAAGCCACTAACATACGTACTAGAAACACACGTATTAAATAGAAAGCCACTAACATACGTGCTAGGAACACACGTATTAAATAGAAAGCCAATAACATACGTGATAGAAACACACGTATTAAATAGAATTCCACAAATTACAAGATTATCATGTGTAAAACATAACGCTAACTAGCCTTTTAAATTAAACCAAAAAAACACCAAAAAACCACGCCGATAATCGTTGAGATATCCCAGTGAAGATTCACAACCATTCATTGGAGTAAATGGTAGAAGTCTGCAATTTGTTATCATAACAAAAACACAATCTACTACTTATGTGTGTGTGTGTGTATGTGTGTGTGAGCTGTATCTCGTAAGAGATTATTGGCGCGCTTACTGAACAGCTAAACATAAACGAGGTCACACGTGATGCACATTATTTGTTCTTCTGTTATCGATTTCGAGAGAGAAATGAGACGTTGTCAACTTTCAGCTTTCTGTGCATCATTCTCCGAGCGTTATACGAGTAGCTAGCTAGACTTGTGTGCTTTAATTTAATCTTTCTCGGTCAAACTGGTGTCTATCTATTTAACTATCTGTCTGTCTATTTCTCTGTCTACCTATCTGTCTATTATACTAGATAACGCAAATGACGATGATGTTGTTACGTATACTAATGGGTATGTGCATCGTGGTGAGAACGGGGTTTCTAGCTAGTGCGCAGGATAGAGTTGCTGCTGAGCAATCACAGCCAACTATAAACTTATGGGCTTTCGGACTCAGGTAAGAATTATGGGTAATCAGACCACAACTACACCACGTGACCTCGCATTCCAGTATTGTTGTATATAGACGAATTCATTTTAAAATCAACACAAAATGCTAAATCGAAGTTATATTATGCAACAAGTTAAGTTTAACAATAAGGAATATCAATATTATGAATATTTTTCACCAATGAAGATGATCATAGACTCATAGAATTGAGTAAAATTGAAACAAAAATTTGATATGTTCTATAACACATATATAGATTCCAGCCCCCGCTCTTATCTAGGTCAGGTGTTTCCCCGTCATTTGTCTAGCCTAGTTATATAGAGTTGGCTGTGGCAGAGCAGACATACAAGACAACTACTTCCATTATGAGGATGGAGGTTGGAGCCGACACTGATGCTTAACAATGGAATTTTGAGACTTCGTAAACTGGGGTCCTTATTATGTCTGACTCTCAGTCGATGTTTCGAAAAACTAAAATCGGCAGGTTGCGGTATAAATGCGTGTCGTCTATCGAGATTTCCAACATCCAGAGATTTAAGTGGATCTATTGTCCTGAACATGCGAGTGTCTGCGGCAATGAGCTAGCGGACAGGCTTACATCAACATCACCGATCGTAGGGAGTTAAAGAGGAATAGAGGAGAATGTCCTTTCTATTTCTGGGCCACATCATTTTGGATGAAGACACTAAAATTAGTATTGAATCTATTCAGTGATTTAAAGAGTTTATAATTTTGGAATGGGCATTTTTTTGCTCCGTCAGATGATGTTTGCTGCTAGTACGGTGAAAAAACTAATCTCAAGCCATTGTAGTTTTAATCATTTATTTTGTTTAACTTGTTGAACGCTTTTATATAGTCAATAATTCATTCAATTTGATCAATTTGATATGTCAAAATCTACGTCGTTTTTTAGATGTACTAATATCATTGTGATCTGTTGTCTTGTTTTGTGGAGAGATTTTTATGTTCAAAAGATACCTCCCTGATATTAAACATTTTTTGGGGGAGATATGATTGCTGTTCCACGTTTTATTTTTAAATGACACCATTCACTTGTCTCGATGTCCTTCATCAACGCTAGAATTTCATACATATTTTAGTATAACAATAAGTAGCATGACAATGGAAGTACTAGTAGTGACTAAGGCACTACTCTGGCTGGAGTCACAAAACTACAGTCATGCGTGTATTCTGAGAGACTCATTGAGTATGATGTGAAAGGTGGAGGCTGACTCGAGCGCAGGCAATGGATGGAATCCCTAAAAGCACCAACAATTCGCAGACTTTACATTCATCTTCATTCCGGGGCACATGGATTTCGATATCAATGCGAGATCAGACAGTCTGACTGGCTCTGCACCCATATCAGGGAGGTCAACCAATGGATGGAGTCGACATTCTGAACGCCCTAATAGAGTGGGCCGCAAAGAGGATTTTCATTTCAACCAATCCACGTCAACTGCTAGATTACAAGCGTTTGGGTTGCATATTTGGAATGACCAGAAAAGAATGGCCCAACAAGTATATGAGTAGGTTCATGAATCAACATCGAGCTGGTACGGTCAGTCGCTGGACGATGTTGGAGATATTGTGAAGGAAATCGGAGCAGCTATGGACATGTCCAGAGTACAATGAAGATATTCCTAACTAAAACTGGTATTTTATTTCTTCTTGGAATATAGATGGTTGTCTGTTGTGTTTCATTCCAAATATTGCCAAGTATGCCTACTCATGGGGGGCTCTGTTGACAAATAGTTTACGTATACGTTCTGCCATGATGTATATGTTTGTTGACAGTTTCCATTAGTTTGTTTGTTTGCATATTTGCACTTTCTGCTCATATTTATCGATGTATTCTCAATGCAAAATATAACAATTTTTTAAAAATTAAACAAAACAGTAAGGACAACAGTGGTGGCTCGTGATCGTTTTTATTGGTGGGGCCAGACACACATTTTGGGGAAAATCATGGCTTTGGGTTAGGTTATATTTTAATTTATTAAATAATAAATACACGTTACATATTATTTTTGGTGGGGCCCTGCCCTCTGACCCTAATGACGAGCCGCCACTGAAGGACACATAAGAAAACCAAGATCAGAATACTAAGATCATGCATATTTCCAGTGGTAACGTATGGATGTGAAGTATGGCCCTTTAACAAGGTAGTTGAAACACATATATGTGCTTTTGAATATAAGTGTTACAGAAGAATCTTACATACACCACGAACATAGAGAATAGAACAAAATATATCTAACGAGAAAGAACTCAAAATCAAAGAAACCTAGCCTGATACTATCAATAAGAATGAAACAATTGAAGTATTTTGTACATATATATTTTGTACAGCATTTTTATACCTACGTTGTGCTACCAGAGCCAAACATGGACAATGAGCAAAGTGCAGTCACAAAAATAACTACATGTGAAATGCGTTGCCTGCGAAAAGTTACAAACAACGTCAGAAAAGACAGAGTCACCAACATCAGCATAAGAAAGAAAGTTGGCACAAAACCTTGCTTGAATTACATTGAGAAACAAAGAATGAAGTAGTTTGGCCACTTAATAAGAATGCATCCAAACTCCACAGTATACAGAGTCTTCTACAACAGAACATCGGGAAAGAAGGCAAGAGAAAGACCACGAAAAGATGGTTAGATGGCATAGCAGAATCCTGTGAAAGAGCAAAAATAACAATCACACAAGCCACCAGAACAGCGCAAGACAAAAACAGAAAACCACGACACTGGGTAACAACCCGGTAGCAGTGTGACGACAAAAGAAGGAGAAGAGGTACATATTAAAAAAAGACACGAAAGATTGGAGAAGAAAATTGAAGGATGCATTCCGGCAAAGAATAGAAGAGGAAGACCACGGAGAAGATGGATTCAGGATGTAAATGATGATTTGAGCATGACGGCTGCAGAGCTAGGACATCTGACATATGAGAGAAATTCTTAAGAACCGTTAGGATGGCAAAGTTCTGCTCAGGACAAGCTATTTGATGATGCACGAACAATGGCCATGAAGATCTCACATTATAATGTAGTTAAACTCTTGGAAAGTAATCTTCCTACGTTCTTTCAATGTTTACACTTGACATGTATGTTATAAATTGAAATTCTGTTCTTGTGTATAGTTTGATGTCAAGATTCTCCAAATCGTGAATGTTACTTTACTTTCAATCTCAGAAGATCGGAGCATTATTTCCTAAGATAGAGATGATTCCTCCTTTGTGATTAGGTCTGTCTTGGCGAAAGTATTTTAAAAGTTTATGTCAGAGAATTAGCAATTTATGTTCAATTCTTGACTTTGAGTTCAGTTTAAATTTAATTTTAGAGCAATTAGCTTGTAATTGTTTTGCTTTGTTTACATCTAGTCTACATGAAACGTCAGCACTATATATATATATATAATAGATTTAGAACAATACCAAAAAATGGTTACTGACCACTGTTAGCTAACAGCATTACTTACATTTATCCTTGACTATAAGTATGATATTCAACTACTTCTTGTATGCTGCATTCTGCTTTAATATTGATCATAAACCAGATTAATGTTTTATGTTCTTTTATCTTTCTGGCATACCGCTAGTCGTTATGGCTTTCCAATCAGCTATTCTCTGTGACTTCCTAATCGGCTATTCTCTGTGACTTCCTAATCGGCTATTCTCTGTGACTTCCTAATCGGCTATTCTCTGTGACTTCCTAATCGGCTATTCTCTGTGACTTCCTAATCGGCTATTCTCTGTGACTTCCTAATCGGCTATTCTCTGTGACTTCCTAATCGGCTATTCTCTGTGACTTCCTAATCGGCTATTCTCTGTGACTTCCTAATCGGCTATTCTCTGTGACTTCCTAATCGGCTATTCTCTGTGACTTCATAATCGGCTATTCTCTGTGACTTCCTAATCGGCTATTCTTTGTGGTTTCCTAATCGGCTATTCTTTGTGACTTCCTAATCAGATATTCTCTGTGGCTTCCTAATCGGCTATTCTCTGTGACTTCCTAATCGGCTATTCTTTGTGGTTTCCTAATCGGCTATTCTTTGTGACTTCCTAATCGGCTATTCTTTGTGGCTTCCTAATCGGCTATTCTTTGTGACTTCTTAATCAGCTATTCTCTGTGACTTCCTAATCGGCTATTCTTTGTGACTTCTTAATCAGCTATTCTCTGTGACTTCCTAATCGGCTATTCTCTGTGACTTCCTAATCGGCTATTCTTTGTGACTTCTTAATCAGCTATTCTTTGTGGTTTCCTAATCGGCTATTCTCTGTGACTTCCTAATCGGCTATTCTTTGTGACTTCTTAATCAGCTATTCTCTGTGACTTCCTAATCGGCTATTCTCTGTGACTTCCTAATCGGCTATTCTCTGTGACTTCCTAATCGGCTATTCTCTGTGACTTCCTAATCGGCTATTCTCTGTGACTTCCTAATCGGCTATTCTCTGTGACTTCCTAATCGGCTATTCTCTGTGACTTCCTAATCGGCTATTCTCTGTGACTTCCTAATCGGCTATTCTTTGTGGTTTCCTAATCGGCTATTCTTTGTGGCTTCCTAATCGGCTATTCTCTGTGACTTCCTAATCGGCTATTCTTTGTGACTTCTTAATCAGCTATTCTCTGTGACTTCCTAATCGGCTATTCTCTGTGACTTCCTAATCGGCTATTCTCTGTGACTTCCTAATCGGCTATTCTTTGTGACTTCTTAATCTGCTATTCTCTGTGGCTTCTTAATCAGCTATTCATTATGGCTTTCCAATCGGCTATTATCTGTGGCTTTCTAATCGGCTATTCTTTGTGGCTTTCCTAATCGGCTATTCTTTGTGGCTTCCTAATCGGCTATTCTCTGTGACTTCCTAATCGGCTATTCTTTGTGACTTCTTAATCAGCTATTCTCTGTGGCTTCTTAATCAGCTATTCGTTATGGCTTTCCAATCGGCTATTCTCTGTGGCTTCCTAATCGGCTATTCGTTGTGGCTTTCCTAATCGGCTATTCTTTGTGGTTTCCTAATCGGCTATTCTTTGTGGCTTCCTAATCGGCTATTCTCTGTGACTTCCTAATCGGCTATTCTTTGTGACTTCTTAATCAGCTATTCTCTGTGACTTCCTAATCGGCTATTCTCTGTGACTTCTTAATCAGCTATTCTCTGTGACTTCTTAATCAGCTATTCGTTATGGCTTTCCAATCGGCTATTCTTTGTGGCTTCCTAATCGGCTATTCTCTGTGACTTCCTAATCGGCTATTCTCTGTGACTTCTTAATCAGCTATTCTCTGTGACTTCCTAATCGGCTATTCGTTGTGGCTTTCCTAATCGGCTATTCTCTGTGACTTCTTAATCAGCTATTCTTTGTGGTTTCCTAATCGGCTATTCTCTGTGGCTTCCTAATCGGCTATTCTCTGTGACTTCCTAATCGGCTATTCTCTGTGACTTCTTAATCTGCTATTCTCTGTGACTTCCTAATCGGCTATTCTCTGTGGCTTCTTAATCAGCTATTCTCTGTGACTTCCTAATCGGCTATTCTTTGTGACTTCTTAATCAGCTATTCTCTGTGGCTTCTTAATCAGCTATTCGTTATGGCTTTCCAATCGGCTATTCTCTGTGGCTTTCTAATCGGCTATTCTTTGTGGCTTTCCTAATCGGCTATTCGTTAGGATTTCCTAACCGGCTATTCTTTGTGGTTTCCTAATCGGCTATTCTTTGTGGCTTCCTAATCGGCTATTCTCTGTGACTTCCTAATCGGCTATTCTTTGTGACTTCTTAATCAGCTATTCTCTGTGACTTCCTAATCGGCTATTCTCTGTGGCTTTCTAATCGGCTATTCTTTGTGGCTTTCCTAATCGGCTATTCGTTAGGATTTCCTAACCGGCTATTCTTTGTGGTTTCCTAATCGGCTATTCTTTGTGGCTTCCTAATCGGCTATTCTCTGTGACTTCCTAATCGGCTATTCTTTGTGACTTCTTAATCAGCTATTCTCTGTGACTTCCTAATCGGCTATTCTCTGTGACTTCCTAATCGGCTATTCTCTGTGACTTCCTAATCGGCTATTCTTTGTGACTTCCTAATCGGCTATTCTCTGTGGCTTCCTAATCGGCTATTCGTTGTGGCTTTCCTAATCGGCTATTCTCTGTGGCTTTCTAATCGGCTATTCTTTGTGGCTTTCCTAATCGGCTATTCTTTGTGGCTTCCTAACCGGCTATTCTTTGTGGTTTCCTAATCGGCTATTCTTTGTGGTTTCCTAATCGGCTATTCTTTGTGGCTTCCTAATCGGCTATTCTCTGTGACTTCCTAATCGGCTATTCTCTGTGACTTCTTAATCAGCTATTCTCTGTGACTTCCTAATCGGCTATTCTCTGTGACTTCCTAATCGGCTATTCTCTGTGACTTCCTAATCGGCTATTCTTTGTGACTTCTTAATCAGCTATTCTCTGTGGCTTCTTAATCAGCTATTCGTTATGGCTTTCCAATCGGCTATTCTCTGTGGCTTTCTAATCGGCTATTCTTTGTGGCTTTCCTAATCGGCTATTCGTTAGGATTTCCTAACCGGCTATTCTTTGTGGTTTCCTAATCGGCTATTCTTTGTGGTTTCCTAATCGGCTATTCTTTGTGGCTTCCTAATCGGCTATTCTCTGTGACTTCCTAATCGGCTATTCTCTGTGACTTCCTAATCGGCTATTCTTTGTGACTTCCTAATCGGCTATTCTCTGTGGCTTCCTAATCGGCTATTCGTTGTGGCTTTCCTAATCGGCTATTCTCTGTGGCTTTCTAATCGGCTATTCTTTGTGGCTTTCCTAATCGGCTATTCGTTAGGATTTCCTAACCGGCTACTCACTGTCGCTTCCTAATCGGCTATTCTTTGTGGCTTCTTAAAGCGCTTATTCTGAATGACTTCTAAATGGCCTATTATGAAAAGAAATATGACAACATATCAACAATACAGCATCAACTACAACGCCCACCCCCATTACAACATGCAAACTTTCAATCTGGAAAAATCAGCACCTGCCTGACATGATAGAACGTATTTCTGGTATTAAGAAAACGGTCACACAGACCCAACTACACAGAAGATCCATAACGCTGAAATATACATCTACAGGGTGTTCAAGATAAAAGTAGCCCCATTGACAAATCAAATGTTGCAATGTATCCATTGCGTTTTGTCTATTTACTATTTTAACTGGTTCTGACTAGCTCGTCCTTTCGTCTCATTTGTTTATCGCCCCTTCCTGCACCATAATTAAACATCATCATAAAAAGATTCGCGCACTTGACCTATCTTCTTCTTCTTCTTTTGTCGTCACACTGCTACCGGGTTGTTGCCCAGTGTCGTCACACTGCTACCGGGTTGTTGCCCAGTGTCGTAGTTTTCTGTTTTTGTCTTGTGCTGTTCTGGTGGCTTGTGTGATTGTTATTTTGCTCTTTCGCGGGATTCTGCTATGCCATCTAACCATCGTTTTCGTGGTCTTCCTCTTGCCTTCTTTCCCGATGTTCTGTTGAAGAAGACTCTGTATACTGTGGAGTTTGGATCTATTCTTATTAAGTGGCCAAATCACTTCATTCTTTGTTTCTCAATGTAATTCAAGCAAGGTTCTGTGCCAACTTTTTTCTTATGCTGATGTTAGTGATTCTGTCTTTTCTTGTGTTGTTGGTAACTTTTCGCAGGCAACGCATTTCACATGTAGTTATTTTTGTGACTGCGCTTTGCTCAATGTCCATGTTTGCCTCTGTTAACACAAAGTAGGTATAAAAATGCTGTTGATCATCTGTTGCTTACCTATATTACGTCATAATTGAACCTTTTCATTTTCATAAACATATACCAGATGAATAGCCCTTGACAAGGCTACTTTTATCTTGAACACCATGTAGAAACAAAGCCCTATACAAAATCTGGACTCATGTACAGAAAGATGTACCAGCGGTTAATGTATTATAAAATGGAGATCTTACTAAATCGATGTAACCGTACACAGAAAACATCAATTGTAACAAATAAATTCTCTAGCAATTTTATAATATAATTGGTTACCTTGGAAATTTAAGTAGAAAATTATCGTGAAAGAGGAAAACACAGTGTAAACTATTTCTTTTCTTAGTGATACAATTTCAGTAACTTCATCAGTTAAAAGAAAGCCACACGATGGCAGAACTTAACGACGTAAGGGAAAACTTTGTAAAATCTATCATTATCGCTACTAGTCACACCCAAGAGACACATATGGTAGAGGAGACAAAAATGGTCTCACAAATAGATCTTTGCATTTATTTCTACCTCAGATCTAGTGTTCTTTTTCTTATTTTGTTGCCACGCTGTTACCGGGCTGTTGCCTAGTGTCGTAGTTTTCTGTTTTTGTCTTATACTGTTCTAGGGTGGGTGAGTTATTTTTTATTATTTGACAGGATTCTGCTATACCATCCATCATTTTCGCGGTCTTCCTCTCGCTTTCTTTCCTGATGTTCTGTTGTAGAATACTCTGTATACAGTAGAGTTTGGCTGAATTATTATTAAGTGTCCGAACCATTTCATTCTTTGTTTTTCAATGTACTGAAAACACTATTCTGTCCCAACTTTCTCTTTCTTATGCTGGTTGGTGACGTTCTTTTCTGGTGTTGTTTGTAATTTTTCGTAGTTATCGTATTTCACATGTAGTTATTGTTTGCCACTTTGCTTTGCAAAATAAACGAAAACTGGCTGATGCTAAAAATAAGAATGAGATAATTGAAGTATTTTGAACATATAAAAAGACACGAAGGATTAGAGAAGACCATTATTGAAGAAGGCATCCTGGTAACGATGAGAAAAGGTAGACCACGGAGAAGATGAATTCAGGATGTAATTGATGATATTAGCATGACGGCTGCAGAGGCAGACCATCTAGCATATGAGAGATTATAAATTCCGAAGGACTGTTATGATGTCAAAATTCTATTCAGGAAAAGCTAGTAAATGATGGTGATGATATTGAGAGGAGACGCATAACTAATACTAGAACAATAAAACACAGTGCCAACGTTGAAGTATATGTAATAATGTTTATTATCAAATTAAGCTGATATTCTTCCAATTTCACCAGCAGCGGAACTAAGAAAAATTGCCCAGTATTCACTAACTGTTTTGATCATGTTTTGAAATTGCAATTATACTAATTCACTTGTTCATATATGTCTCACGAGTACATTAACTTGTTCTCGATTTATTGTGTGTTCCCTGCTCATTTCCATCATCTAATATCGTATGTATAATTAATGATATCATTCCTGTCCTGATGCTATCTATATTCATCTCAGTTCTTGTTCATCTCACATTCGATGTCGATTTCCGAAACTTCTTTGTATTTCCCGTGATCCAGATTAACAGCAGTGTCAGGTCGCTAACAGTGCAGAATATACTGTACAGCAGGGTGCGTAACCCTGACCCGCGAGTCAGATACCACACATCTCGCGTTTATATTCGACCAGCTAGTTTTTTCAAAGTTGAACACGTTTAGGCTGAAGAAATATGCTGAAATGTTATATATGTATACTTATGTGTTTGTGTGCGGTTATTTCATCTTATATATATATATATATATATACATATATATAATAAAAATAATTCCTCTCGTACCGTTATACGTTACATAGGGCCTGCAAGTAATTTCTCCATACCGCTCTATCCTGGGAAACTCGCTCAATCTCTTCCATGGAGCTGAGACCGATATATATATATAAATAAAGGCTAAATACGCCTGAGCTTAAGTTATACACACTATCGTTACCAAATATATTTGACAAGATGTTACGCCCACTCAATATACATTTACCAAATATACTTGACAAGTTACGCCCCCCTCTCTCTATCTTCACCAAAACTTTACTTGCCAAGTTATGACCATTGACTCTACTACAAATAATGCAATAAAGATATGGTTCATAAAGGAACACATCTTATTTAACAGCAATGTGCATAAAACCCAAATATTGCTGACCATTGTAAAGCAGATACATCAGACAAAGGCATTTCATGTTGCCAAGTTCAAAGAGAATCATAGTCATAGATATTTGAGACTGCTACCATACCATTCACATTTAAACCTCAATAGAACTAATTTCAGCAAAAGTTAAAGAACATTTATATATATAACATTTCCCGCAGACTTTTAAGACATTAGGGCATGAAGTCACTTTCCATTTCTATACCCTAGTATGAAGGAGGTAGAAGGGCCAATTTCATTCCTCACGTGTAGAACGTCGAGTGCGGGATTGAATCCACAACCATCAAGTGTCCGAGTTGATATGCTAACATGCATGTATGATATCAATCACTATCATTTCTGTAGGTAAAACTGGAGACTAAAGCTGATACATAAGATAGTCTGATATGCTAACATGCATGCATGACATCAATCATTATAATTTCTGTAGGTAAAACTGGAGTCTAAAGCTGATACATAAGATAGTCTGATATGCTAACATGCATGCATGACATCAATCATTATAATTTCTGTAGGTAAAACTGGAGACTAAAGCTGATACATAAGATAGTCTGATATGCTAACATGCATGCATGACATCAATCATTATAATTTCTGTAGGTAAAACTGGAGACTAAAGCTGATACATAAGATAGCCTCTCTGCCCTCTACGTTCCCTTTCACCTCCATTCTGATGATGTCTTTATTCGTATCCCTCACGTTTGCCTGTCTTTGCCCGACAGCTCCCAATTTCTAGGTGATATTTTCCCACTTCAAAATATATTTTTTCCTAGCGAATACAGTAAATGATATTGTGCTGTGACACAATAATTTTTCAGTCTTAATCAAGTACAGCACTGGCAAGTAAAGGTGGCTGGCGTAATGTTGACCCCCATGTGCAGTGACACAATAATTATTCAGTCTTAATCAAGTACAGCACTGGAAAGTAAAGGTGGCTGGCGTAATGTTGACCCCCATGTGCAGTGACACAATAATTATTCAGTCTTAATCAAGTACAGCACTGGAAAGTAAAGGTGGCTGGCGTAATGTTGACCCCCATCACCCATCGTGTACGGATAGTCGCAAACTAACACCATATTTCCAAATATAACTGGAATGTATCCAGATTTTCCTTAGATACGTTGGTATTTGGTCGTCCATTTGTGTTTCATTTTAATTTGTCACTCCTGTTTGTTCGTTTGCTTGATAAAGGCCTTGTTGGTCGAAACGTTGCTGTTTATCGTCACTGTTTCTGTATTTTGTAAAACTATAGTACTTTGTTTGTACGTGTTTCACTACATTATACTTTCACAGACCTATAGGTACTCAGTTACCTTCAGAAGATTACAAAGAAGATAGTTGATAAAGAAGGTAACACGCTGCTATGCTTAATGTCATTCATAAAGTATGTAGCAACAATAATAACGACTAATTATGAATGTAATAATATAATATAATGTATAATATAATGTTATATAATATGACTAATACTATCTATTAACATTATCGATATTTCAGATATTATATTATATTAACATTAAAGATAATTCATTAACTTGCATTATATGACAGTTTGCATGTATGTTCATAGTTGTTGTTGTACCAATTTGTTTTATTTAGAAATGCAACTGCTACTTTCACAGGGGACTGCTTGAACGTGCTGCTCAAAATAAGAGGAAAGTACAAGAAGAATGACAAATATAATTCATTAAAACAATAACATTTCACAACATTGATGTATATTTTATACAGATCTCTCGCGTTAATTCACGACGCAAATAACAAACCCATATCATAACAATTCTGCAAACTGAATGCACTTTTATCGTCTATAGCAACAGGTGAAGCTACTCTGTAAGAAAATTTCAAGTTAAAACTTGCGGTATCTTCCCTTGTATAGTTCCTATTCTCTTGAAGTAGTGATTTCGTTTCTGTTTATTGTAAGTATGAGTATCAACACATTTTTATGCACTAAATACTCGTTACTTAATAATAATAATAATAATAATAATAATAATAACTAAATGTCTGGAACTACCTGGATGTATTAGTAGCACAAAGTGTTAGAATGTCAACTAAATGTCTGGAACTACCTGGATGTATTAGTAGCACAAAGTGTTAGAATATGAACTAAATGTCTGGAACTACCTGGATGTATTAGTAGCACAAAGTGTTAGAATGTCAACTAAGTGTCTGGAACTAGAACCATAGAAGGTCTGAGTTGCGGTATAAAGGAAATGTTCAAGTAAAAATTGCAGATGTAGTAACAAATGAACGCTCACGAAAAGCCCACACACGATCACTACAACTCCTCTCCTTCCCCAACACTTCTATAAAGAAGTAAATGGTGGAAGAGAAGAAAATAAGAACGATTATGATTGGGGGCCATTAAGGAAATATAATACGTCCTGGAACTCAATTTAACGTGACGAGTTCCTTTACGTGATGAACATGTTTTACAAATGTCCCAGGTTGCCGTATCGTTACTTACAATGTAAAAATGCATCCATATTTGCGTTATTTTCATTTATTTCTTCCTATTTGTTGCTCACTTTCACACTTTCACCGTTTATATTTCATTGTAACTGATAAAGGTAGCAGTCAGCACTAGGCTCCCAATATTGCTGGAGAGTTTGTGATGAAGGTGAACATGATGTAGTTATGTGCTTATCCTTTGACTATCAAATTGTTGACAAATCTACAATAAACGTTCGACTGTCATGAAGTTGGTACGACAAGTACACAGAGATAGTGAACCGATCTTGTACCTATACCATAGATACTGTCTTAATCTGTTGTGTTCTATGCATGGTTGGAGAGTTATTACCTAGTACCATCTGGAGAGCTGATGATGGAGTTTATTTACATGTCGTGTTATTGTTATTTATTTATTTATTAACAAACTTGAACCAGAGAATTTAAATGTATAGTCAGCATGATCTCATCCAATGGAAGAATTACAACGGAATACAATACAGATGTAACAAGGCTAACCAGATTATTGGACAAATGTCACCAATACTGAAAAAACATGGTCGTGACGATGAACATCAAGAGAACAATGTGCAACACAGTTGTCTTACCAACTCTGTGCTATCAGTGTCAGACATGGACACTGACAACAAATGAGAAAGAAGAATCCAAACGACAGAGATGAAGTATTTACGACAAATTCTAAATGTAACTTGAAAAGTATGCTTTTGTTTCATGAAAATGTCTGACCCAGAACACAATATAAAATATCAATCAATCAATCAAGTGTCGTGCCTGCCGGCGTAGGCGATCATGTCTCTCCACAACTCTCTTTGCTTGGTGCATGTAATCAGTTCTGACGTCGATATTTTGTCGAACCATGATGTCAGGCCATCCAACATCTTCTCCTCTGTCTTCCACGATCTCTCCTTCCCTGAAGTTTACCTGTAGTCACCAAATGTTTTAAACCTTCTCTTCGCATTATATGCCCGAAGAACCTTGATTGTCGGATTCGTATTCTTTCGATAAGGTTTCTTTGTGTGCGGGCCTGATTTAAAACCTCCACATTTGTTTTCTTTGCTGTCCATGAAATTTTCAGCATTCTTCTGTAAAACCACATCTCTGTGGCTTCCAATGATCATATTGATTGTTTGTTCATTGTCCATGATTCGCTGCCATACATAAACTATAGACAACATTAACAAACGTCTGTGAATAACATTTCTCACAGGAAACAATTACAAATATTAGCAATGCTAAAATAACCCAAAGAAGGAATATAGCAGTTACTGTTGTTATTGCTGGTAATTGCGCTGGTAATAGCAACATTCACACTGAGCTGCTGCAACCACACCAAACCAGCATTGAGAATTATAATTATACTGGTAAGAAAATATTATATAAAGCTCCACTTGCTTGAGCAATTTGTAAGAAGTACAATGTTGCTATAGTTACCGCGGTATTCATTTCATTAACAGCGAGGAGGTTATCGACATCTGTGCAGTAGTCGCTATTCATGTAACATCTGTGCAGTAGTCGCTATTCATGTAACTTCTGTGCAGTAGTCGCCATTCATGTAACTTCTGTGTAGTAGTCGCTATTCATGTAACTTCTGTGAAGTAGTGGCTATTCATGTAACTTCTGTGAAGTAGTGGCTATTCATGTAACTTCTGTGCAGTAGTCGCTATTCATGTAACTTCTGTGCAGTAGTCGCCATTCATGTAACTTCTGTGTAGTAGTCGCTATTCACGTAACTTCTGTTTGTTAATTTTGCTCACTTCACATCGATGTTACCAAGTACTTCACATCGATGTTACCAAGTACTTCACATCGATGTTACCAAGTACTTCACATCGATGTTACCAAGTACTTCACATCGATGTTACCAAGTACGTCACATCGATGTTACCAAGTACTTCACACTGATGTTACCAAGTACTTCACATCGATGTTACCAAGTACTTCACATCAATGTTACCAAGTACTTCACATCGATGTTACCAAGTACTTCACATCGATGTTACCAAGTACTTCACATCGATGTTACCAGGTACTTCACATCGATGTTACCAAGTACTTCACATCGATGTTACCAAGTACTTCACATCAATGTTACCAAGTACTTCAAAGTCACGGTCAAAGTCTAGATACACATCTTCCCCACCAGCGTAGTATATGGCAAATACAGGGCTTGGCCAGTATTTTTCTTCGACCGTCGGTCGTTCTCACTTTCTTGTGTTTCTTTGATATCAAATATAGACTGTGGCGAATTGAAAACTGTTACGGATTGGAAAAAAAAAGTGCATCCAACTGGCGAATTAAATAAATAAAATACATTTCTTTATCCTTTTCAGACTTTCGAATATGAAATGTCTGTCATTTCACATTTTTAGGTTATAGTGTGCAGGAGGTAGGAGGATGAATTCCTTTTCTCATGCGTGGAACGTCGAGTGTGAGATTGAACACACAACTCTCTTGAGTCCGAGTACATAGGCGAACGTTTACACATTACGCTAATTCAACTGGCGAATTGCGTAGTACTTAAAAAGTAACTATAACTGATATAAATTTAGTTACGACTACAGCGTACTGACTACAGAATGAATAGTGATATTGTAACGTGTAGTCTAACGCTTCTGTCATAACGTTTAATGTGACCACAAATTTGTCAGCAGCTACAGATAAGACTATATAACAAAAAGTAACTATTTTCTTTAACTAGTAACAGGTTTACGATCGATTTATGATGGAATAATTTTTATGATTATGATTGATATGGAAAAGTATACAATTGTATAAAGTAATTAGTAACGATTACATCACATTTTCTTTGGTCATATTCGCTACCTTCTGATCCCAACACTAAAGAGTATTCGAGTAACGAATCAATACTATTTGCACATCATTGAACTATATAGCTTAAAGACTGGCGTGATTTTTAATAGAGAAAGCTTAGAGATATTGGAAGATATTGGATATATTCAGTGTTATATGTTACAGAGAGAAACGTGATCAACTGTAAACGTGTTAAGAAACAGTGTTCAATAGTAATGTCAACAAACGGTAGACGACAGCAAAATAAATATTAAGCTATATGAAGTACTCTACAGTTTTCTAGAATATTTATGCATCGTTTGGTATTTGGGTCAACTTGGACAACTAGAACGGGGAGATAAGTAAGTGATCAACAAATAAACAGTGTACATGTATTAAGAGCTTCCGAAAAACAAATAGACAAATACAGGATTCGAACGACTAACAATCGGAATGAGGGACATCTTAAATTGTTATTTGTCACCTTTCACGGGAACGGAAATTCTATTGTATCAGGTTTTACTGGCAATCGGAATGAGGGACATTTAAATCTTATGTTAACCGACAAAGTTTTCAAATCAAGCATGGAGACAAAACGTATGGTTTTTAATGGGAAAGAAGCCGATTTTGAGGTAACGGGGCATGTTTCTTTAAGGGACTTTACAAATAGATTTAAACTAAATTGCCCGTGAGAAGAACGGGTTAAACTTTCTAGTAACCAATAAAAGGTTCGCTCTTAGGTTGAAAGACTTCCAGAGACTTTAAACTTCTATATAACAAACAAACACATTTGTCTATCACTTAATGTTTCTTTCCCAGTCATATCGTTGTCTTTCTCTCTCCCACTTACTTTCAAATCTTTCCATCTAGTGCAGTTTTTAGCAGGTTGTCATATTTGTATTTATGTTCAACATATTTAATTTGTCTGTGTTTAGTGGAGATCATCACCATTGAACTCCGGACATATCCGTTAGTGCTCAGATAACCTCCTCAAGTGCTCAGATCACCTCCTCAAGTACTCAGATAACCTCCTCAAGTGCTCAGATCACCTCCTCAAGTGCTCAGATCACCTCATCAAGTGCTCAGATAACCTCCTCAAGTGCTCAGATCACCTCCTCAAGTGCTCAGATCACCTCCTCAAGTGCTCAGATCACCTCCTCAAGTGCTCAGATCACCTCCTCAAGTGTTCAGATCACCTCCTCAAGTGCTCAAATAACCTCCTCAAGTACTCAGATAACCTCCTCAAGTGTTCAGATCACCTCCTCAAGTGCTCAGATCACCTCCTCAAGTGCTCAGATCACCTCATCAACATATCCATCAGCGTAAAGGAACTGATCCCTCTTGTTCAATGTTGATTAATCAAACGTCATGTACCCTGTGGGCGTCTGTAGCTTAAGCGTTAGTGAGCTCGATCACAACCCACGTGTACCTGGTTCAAACTCCACACCAGAATTTTGGAAGCAAATTTGTTCGTGTGGAATTTTATGAACGGTAAAAATAGACCTCACAGTTCAGAAATCAATGGTAAACTACTGAACGTATAAATGTTGCTAGAAAATCAATGACTCGTTTACTGTGGTTGATAGCGAAGTCCTGTGAAGGATATGTCACGATTTTATTTTATGTACCCTTTGTACAGTGTTCATGTCTGGCAGTTTCCGGTTTCACTCTCTTCTCTGTCACTCTGGACATATCCCTATTTTAATCATCATCACTATCAACAATACCAGCACCACCATCACCATCATTACCTCCACCACCAACACCACCACTACCATTATCCCCGCTTTATACATCACTATGATCATCCACACCACCATCACCACCAGCAGCATCACCAACATCATCATCCCATACCTTATCATACAAGCCAGCATCATCATCAAATGTCTGTCTGCGTATAACGAAAGTGACAACGTATCTGTGCAACCTCTTGTTCTTCTATCGTTAATAATCCACGTCCTTGACATCATAGTGAAGTATTTCATCTCGCTATCATTATTTACCAACACTTAATTATTTACTAACAAAATAAACATCAACAAGACACTACATCACATTATTCAATATCTTATTCTTCTGTCCACATATAATTTACTTACATAACTTACATAACTGTAGTAGTTAGTGTTACTTACCATTTGACCACTTTTCTCTGAGTCGGGGCTGTCAATGTTCCCTGTCATCTTAGAATAGACGTTGATTCTCTTCTGGTGGGTTGACAAGTTACCGTTT
Organism: Arion vulgaris; assembly: GCA_020796225.1. NCBI lineage: Eukaryota > Metazoa > Mollusca > Gastropoda > Stylommatophora > Arionidae > Arion > Arion vulgaris. Next base: position 19,387,162 of record CM036753.1, read on the forward strand.
GTTGAGATGGTGCTGGGACGCTGGGATGGTGTGTCAGGTGGGACAACGACGTTAGACGTGTTGGTATAACTAGAAGTGGCTTTGTCAGTTAAAGAATGTTTAGAAGCTCTTTTCTCACTATGAGATTCGATACTTTGCTCATATTTTACTGTAGCGATGTTTTCCTGCACTGTAGCGGCGGTAGTATCTTGAGATGTGACTAAAGCAGTAGTGTTGTCATTCGGGGGGAACTGAGAAAGAGAAGAACTGGTGGTTTCTTTTTCAGCAGGTTGGGTCGCTGCTGACGACATGCTTTTCGATAATGTAATCTGCATGCCCGTGAAGGAGTTGAAAGAGTTGATGATTTTAGAAGCTGCAGAGTGAAGTATGTCTGATGTTGTGTCCTTTCCAGGAACAGTTTCAGAAGCAGATGGTCCTGTTTCAGGAATTATTGCTTCTTTTATTCTACGTAATCGTTCGCTAAATGAGACCGATTCAGATGTTTCAACATTTTGATTTGATCGAATCTGTGACTCTTTACTGCTTCTTCCAAAGAAGGAAGATATACTATCAGATATTGATGACTTGGAAGTTATGTTATCACTTTTCAATAGGGAACTAGTCCATTCTACTATATTACCCCTGGACAACGTTTTAGGGGATTCTTTCTCTTTTTCTATGTTGACAGAAGGACTGTTGGTGCTGCTTTTAGAAATCATCAGATTTTCCTTGGCGGTTGTGTTTGACAATTGTGCACCGTTTACGTGAGTCTCCTTCACTTCATTTTTAATCTCATGACCGGTAGGTGTCCTTGTATCATCGTGCATACAATATGTTTCATCTTTGTTTAGTTCTTCCACATTTTGCTTGTTCACTCTTATAGTGGATACATTTTTATGAGATTCTTGCAGATTGCAGTTTCCTATAATATTAGAACTATCTGTTTCACTTAAAGACAATGCTTGTCTCTTACTTTTCATAGATAAGGAAATATCTGCTGGTTTTCTGTTGACCATCACTTCTGATCTACTGTGTTTGATATCTTTCCCATGTGACATCAGACACTTCTCATTAGCATAAAGAGACGTAGAGCTTTCTACAAAAGATCTCGACTGATTTTCGTCCCCTCCAGGCATGGATGACAAAGAGGTAAAATGTGTGTCCAAGTTTGATTTTGAATGACGCCTAGTAACGTTACTGTCTTGTTTACAATATGTGACATTTAGTTCATCTAGTTCATTGTTAGATGGTACAGACCTACGACGGCTGTAAGACGACATATTTGAATGGTTAACATGATCTGATATCGAACGATTCGATCTTCGATCATTGTCATTGGTATGGGAAATCTTGTCCCGACGTCCGACAATCATCTCGCATGATTTTAAAGTTTGCGTTTCGTCTGGAGGCGATTTACTATGAAATCTGTGTGCTTCTTTGTTGTATTTACCTGAACTACATTTACTACTATCGCTATCAAATGTAGGAGATTGTTTAATGCTTTTCTGAGCAGCTTCAGTGTGCGCAAGTTCTATCGATCTGCTCTTGGATTCTTGCTGTGCTGAACTATGTCTTTGCTTATCGTCATGTCGTTGCTTAGATGTGTAGTTTACATTTCGGTGACTTGTATCTTTCACTCCGTGTTTAGACTCATCTTCTGCCGTAAGGTTTTGTTTAGAAAGTGAACGAACTTTAGAATGTGATATGCTGTGAGCTGTTTGGTCATATCTTCTCTCTACATTCCTTTGTGACATATGTAATGTCTCACTATGAAGATTATATCTGCTGTCGTCGTTCGTATCAGACATGTTATGGGACGCCCTTGTATGTCGATTGTATCTGCTCTCCTCATTTCTTGTGACAGAGCTGCTTCGTCGTCGTGTCGGCAGATGATCACAGCTAATGTCCCTGTAGTGATCTCTCTTGCAGTCACGACTTCTGCCATCTTGATGTTTATGACGTTGCACGTCTTCCTGTCCACTGTGATCAGACCCATATTCTCTATGGGCACCTCGTCTCAGTTCATGATCAGATATAGAACTTCTTTGTTTTGTGTTCTCGTGCGAATTCTTCCTTTCCTTTGCGTTCATTTTGTTTACTCTCTCATCATTGGGTTCGCCTCTGTGTGTCTGTTGGCTGACTTTATACCCACCTGAAGACAGATATGTATCGTTAGATTGAACTTGGAGATTTGACCTTTGTCTGTTATTAGTACCTTGAGAGTATTCTCTATCGCCATGTCGTACACGTGAACTTACTATTTGAAGGTTGCTTTCGCCATCTGTAAACTCCCGATCTCTAGGCTTACTGTATCTCTCAGTCTCACTTGACTGTTCAAGTGGATATTCTTTGATTTTTTCTTGCGAATGACGTTGTTGGTCAGTATATTTATTATAGTGTCCATTACATTTGGAGACTTTTTCACTGACTATTTGACTCGATACACTTTCTTGATGATCATTGTAATCAGTAACTCTTCGATCATAGCAGTGAGGGTCATTCCGTTGTCGTGATCTGTGCCGTCCAGAGGATATTCGATCATCGACAACTGCAGGATCGTCTATTCTATTAGTCCTAACAGTGTCAACATGTTGATCCATAGGAACATTTTCATAATGTCCAGAAGAACGTTTCCCAGACAGATCTGTACGGGATCGAGACTTCCGGTTGGTATCAATATCGACATGTGACTTGGTGTCTTGACTACCCTGGTCTTGGTTGAATTTACTTCGAGAAATAATCGAATCTTTGTGAGTAACAATCGAATCTATGTTAGAAACATTCGAATCTTTATGATAATCGGATCTACTTCTGATCCTGCTGGAAGAATTAGAAAGAACGGTGGCCATGTTAGACGAATTATGTCTATGGATAGAACAATGCCCGTCTCCGCAATTCTCTATCACGAAGTTGGCACCATGAGACCATAAAGACCTTCCAGAGTTCTGTTTCTCAGGTAGGGATACAAACTTTCAACCATATCAGCCAGTTTACCTGTAAACATAAACAATATGTAATGTGGTCAGTGAATTCATAAACAATATGTAATGTGGTCAGTGAATTCATAAACAATATGTAATGTGGTCAGTGAATTCATAAATATGTATTTGTGCTGGAAATAAGTATATATATATATATATATATGTCTGATTACACCCGTAAGTTGCTAGGACTCGCAAGGGGAGCAAATGATAGTAACACTACGACCTACACGGCATGTTGTAAAAGGCGAATGAGATAGGGGCATAGGGAAGCTACCCTAATAAATAAAGAGCGTTGCAGAAATAGGATGTGCTGGCCTACTTGTAAGCGCATAACTGGCACAACGTACAATCGTTCTTAGGCTCGGATCACATACAAATCACAAAGAGTGGTTAACAAGTGGTCGATATGGAGCGTTCAAAGAAGAAGAATGTCTGATTTAAAAAATAGTAAAAATTTGATACGATTTTTATCTATAAACATACACAGTGAGTGTCTGTAGCTTACGTGGTAGTGAGCTCGATCACAAACCCAAGCGTATCTGGTTCGAACCCCGCGGTGGAAAAGTTTGGAAGCAAATTCGTTTCCGTGGGTTTTTTACGAAAGGTAAAAATAGACCTGACCGTTTAGAAAGCAATGACAAACTACTGAACGTATAAATGGTGCCTAGAAAACAACGACTCGTTTACTGTGGTTGATAGCTACGTCATGTAAAGGATATGCCACGATTTTCAAACATACTTATGTGATTTTCTATCACTGGACGCAACCACAATATGAGCAAGGAATAAACACGCACTAGGACCAACATACACATGGAATTTAGAATATACTATGTCAGTTACCTGTCACTTCTATCAGATAATAGAAATACGACAGCTAATGCCTACATTGAATCATGAATATGCAATCATATCTCATTAGGGTGACTGTCGGGAACAGATCATCTCTTGTGTGTGTGCTGATAGGATGATACACGAGTCCAGAAAACTGTTCAAGTTGACGTTTCAATAACAACAAATTATTCCGTGCTATTTGTCTAATAAGGGAAGGGACCGAATCTTATCTAGTATGGATTTTATACTCGTATATATGTATATCTGTCCATCCTTCCATCCAGCCAGCCAGCCAGACAGCCATTCATTTATTCATCCATCCATACATCCGTCCATCCATCCATCCATCTATCCATCCCACCCACCCATCCATCCAACCATCCAGCCAACTATACATCCATCCACCCATCCATCTATCCATCCATCCAGCCAGCCAGACAACCATTCATTCATTCATCCATCCATCCATCCGTCCGTCCATCCATCCATCCATCCTACCCACCCATCCATCCAGCCATTCATGCATCCATCCATCCATCCGTCCCTCCGTCCGTCCATCCATGCCATCCATCCATCAATCCCACCCACCCACCCATCCAGCCATTCATCAACCCACCCATGCATCCATCCATTCAACCATCCATCCATCCACCCATCCATCAATCCATCCATCCACCCATCCATCTAACCGAAAACATTAGCTTTAGATCACCTAAACAATAGCATCAGCAACGAGTCACAATTTGCACCACTATCTACTACTACTCAGATTCAAATACGAGCTATCACTAAACTACATCGATCCCACATCTCGTAGATAGCATAATGTTTATGTATGCACTTGTTCCTTTACAAAACATAAGACATGAAATATAATAGACGGTGTCACGTTTTCCATGTATTTTATGTATTCAATGTAATTTAATTCCGTTTCTTGCAACGAGTGCAAACAACATCAGTTTATAAGGTCAAATATTGAGCTGAGATGTGAGAGATAACTGTAACGTTACACGCTTAAGCCTTAGGGAATCAGATGTTGATATTTGGTTTCATTATAAACTTAAACTAGCGCAGAATGTGTTTGTCTGCTGTTGGATAACCATAGTGAGTGCCTAGAGAAGATAATTCTGGAGGGAATTGTGAATAGAAGAAGAATGAGAGGAAAATCTAGAAGACGATGGGTGCAGGATGTTATTGACGATCTAAGAATGACTGCTGCGACGTCTGTCGTATTGCACAGAGTATACGATGTACGACAATCTACAAATCTGAGGTGGTCAGACATGATCAGATTATATCTGGAGAAAATCGTGTAGGTGACTGCGGTAATACTGAGTAATTAAGCGATTGAACAAAGACAGGTATATCCAGTATTACATAAGTGATGAAAAATTGTATTTAATCGTTAATTTTTTCATCAAGTAATACTGTATATACCAGTCTTTGTTCAATCGCACAGAATATAGAGTTTTTCAGGGTCGCTGTGATGGAAGCCAAACTTCTGAAGCGACACGCTACTTGATGATGATGATGATGATGTATTATGGTAGAGAACACTCACCAGATTGGTGTAAATACTGTGTGTAGTATGTACGTTTTCTGTTGAATATCGACAACACTTGTTAGTTATTGTGGTCTCGTGAGATATCCGTTAGTGGAGAACGAGATGGACATAATCTGTGTATAAAAATATATAGATATATATCGCATCAACTAAACAACAGCAGAGCCGGATTAGCATAGTAGCAGAAGTAGCAAATGCTACGGGCCCCGCGCTTTAGGGGGGTCCCGCGCCTCTGGAGCTAAGTTGTCACTAGTCATAAACAAGGAACCAAGTTTGGGAGGTGGGTAATAATTTCCCTTTCATTTTTTTTTTATTGAGGTTAGGGCCAAGGTCATGTTTACTCAATTTCGAACTTAATTGGGCGGTCACACTGAGCTCATTAACAACGTAACAGTTTTTTTACTTTTTGTATAGGAGTGTCTCTTGTGTGACACGCTTCTAATAAACGAAAACTTGAAAGCTTGAACAAAAGAACAATTAAATTTGACTCATAACCCAGTTCAAGTCTCTGTTCGTTCAGTAGTTTTTGCGCGCGAAACTTAGTTTAAAATAAATGCAAGTGGGCGTATGAAATATTGTTCTAAGACATGAGCAGATCTGGGCACTCCTAAATAAATTTCATGTCATTCACGTTTTTGTGAGAAACTGTTTTGCACTCGACTAGATGTCCCAGAAAATAATGCGAGGAGGGCTAAATGATTAAACAGAAAACTTGGACACACTTGAAGGAGCAGCAACAAGAAGCCGCAACACAGAGCTGCATAATTTTACAGAGAAGCACACAAACGGACACAGAGAGTAATTTTTATTTGTTCTGCTAACTTTGAATGTATTTAAATCCTCCCATCTTGTTATTTTATTATTATTTTATTTTACATAGCTAATTTTATGTTTCAGTGAGAAATTAATTTTTAAAAATAGTTTCTATCATTTTTCGTTTTCAATGAATTCAAATGTTTTAAATCAGAGTTATAGTCATGTTAAGTGGTTAAATTACGAAGCACCCATCGCGGTCAAAGCTATGACAATGCCAGCAACATGAGTGGGAAATACAACGGCTTACAAGCACGCATTAAGGAGATAAATAAGTACGCAGAATACATTCCTTGCTTTGCACATTCACTGAATTTGGTTGCGAAGTGTGCTGCAGAATGTTGTATAGAAGCATCCATTTTTTAGATTTTGTTGAAAGTCTCTATACATTCTTTTCCGCTTCTACCTATCGATGGGGCATTCTTACAAAAGCACTGGAAGATACAGGTTCAAAACTCCCGACTTTGAAGAGACTGTCGGACACCAGGTGGTCTTCCCGAGCTGCTGCGACAAAAGCAATTTTATGTGGTTTTACCATTATCAAACAAGTTTTGGATGACATTTTCATTACAGTCACCTGATCAAGACCTTAACACGGGATATGCTCTTTATGAATCGTTACACGGGTACGTTCAAGCAATGCGGCCTACATTTTCAGATATTGAGGCCAAAGCCAAAATCCTGACTCACTGTCAAGAATATCAGCAACAAACTTCACGACGACGCAAGCGAAATACTAAGTACGACGATTTTAGTGGCTCTACTACGCTCGATGACGTTGTAGAAAATCAAACACTCAAACAAAAATTTGAAAGTCAGGTGTTTTTTGTCATAATTGATAATGTACTCTCTGCCTTAGCTAAACGCATGGAAGCGTACCATAGAGTGACTGATGTATTTGGAACATTTCGGCAGTTAAAATCTCTTACAGCAGAAGAGATCTTGAGAAGAACTCCAAATATTGTCAGCTCTTACCAAGAGGATTTGGAAGAAAGCCTAGGCGACGAACTTGTGCAGTTCGCTGAACTTCTTAAAACTAATGTAGCTGCTGCTATTAGCAACGAAAAGAATGAGGCCCTTGAACTTGCAATTTTATAAACTTATAATGGAAAATTCATTAGAGTCGTGTTTCCAAATGTAGAAATAGTCTTACGAATTTACTTGTCTTTAATGATTACTAACTGCAGCGGAGAACGTTCTTTTTCAACATTAAAGCGTATAAAAAGTGAGTTAAGAAACATGATGGGACAAGATCGTCTAAATAACCTCACCTTAATGAACATTGAATGTAATTTACTTAGAGAAATTGATTTGTCTAGTATTATCTCTAAATTTGCTCACATTAAATCGAGACAAGTTAGTTTGTAAAATTTATGTTTTATTATTTATTATCATACAAAACTTAGGGCCCCGCGCTAAAATTTGCTACGGGCCCCGCGCTGGTCTAATCCGGCTCTGAACAACAGGGGTCTATATTGGAGAGAGGGAGCAAGACTGCAAAGAGAATGTCGACCGTAAACTTGAATGTTATTGTTTCTATGTATGCTCCCTGTTATCTGCAAATCTGTCCAGCTTTTGAGTCTGTATTCTCATTAATAATTTATTTATAGATATGGGAGATGGCGCCCATTACACACAATCACTTTAAAAAAACAACTACAACAAACACGAGTTTTAGACTAGAACTAGACAGATATTTTGTGTCAGGAAAACTGCGTTTCGTTAATGACTTCATAAAGCTAATCATTACTGCTGCTACTACTGAGGCAGCTAATAATATCACTACAAGTACTACTAATACAACTACTGCAGATACTACTACTACTACCACTACTACTACTACTACTACTACTACTACTACATATAATCCTATTATTGCGACGACTACTACAACAACTATTATACTATCAATGCTGCTATTGATATTACTACAACAACGATTATTGTTACAACTACTACTGCTGCTGCTAGTACTACTACTACTACTACTGTTGCTGTTACCATTACTGTTATTGTTACGACCCCCCACCCGTAAATAATGTTTTGATCTAGTATGTTCTATTATCTCCTTCTGATATGCACACGCTCGCTAATGTTGATCACGTTTCGACAAATAATCGTTTCTGTTATAGTGTTCGTGTCTTCTAAACTGTTGTATATGGTTGCTAGTCACAGTCGCAAACTAATTGTTAATATTTGCATAGCTTATCACTTCTCTCCTGCTAGATGTCTTTTGCTGATCACGGGGCACCGTTCTGTGATAGTTATTCCTTATCAAAGTATCTTTCTTCGTAGATGTAGTAGAAACACTCTCATTTTCTTCTTCTTCTTCTTCTTCGCTCTCTATGAATTTAGACGTAGTCCAGTATGGTGCTTCTGACTGATTTTTGCGTGAAGACTTGCTTTTCCTATTATCTGTGTCCCTCGCCATTCAGGCCAGCCTTCTCCGACTTCAAAGTTACTCTAATGTTATTCACGGTGTAAATGTATCTTCCTTTCGGGTGGTAGTATCTTTAATCTAGTGAGTCTTCTATTATCTTGTGAACGGTTGCTAAAATTAGATTTGTTTTACAATAGTAAATTTGTTTTCATTATTTAAGATCTTTTGGTCTAAACGTTACTGTATCTTGTTTTTGTACTTTGTAAAAGTACCTTACTTCGATTTCACATGTTTCACCTTTCATACTTTCACTCGAGCTATTTAGCGATTTTGTAGTTACACGTTGTACAAGTAGCGCTTGACGCGCAGAGAGGTGTGTTGAAGCCAGCGAGTCACAGGAACCATCAGTATGCATACCCTAAGACACCTGTTAGGGAAGACTGAGCACCTATAGGTCTACCCGGAGTGCAGTGACGCCAGTTCAGTAACCAATACATTCAATGTGATTTGAAACACGTTATTTAACGACGAAGTGTTCTTGTAGTATATTCTAACCGGTATTTCTTGGATAATGTAATAGTATCTCTTGGATAATGTAATAGTATCTCTTGGGTAATGTAAGAGTATCTCTTGGGTAATGTAATAGTATCTCTTGGGTAATGTAATAGTATCTCTTGGGTAATGTAATAGTATCTCTTGTATAATGTAATAGTATCTCTTGGGTAATGCAATAGTATCTCTTGGGTAATGTAATAGTGCCTCTTGGGTAATGTAATAGTGCCTCTTGGGTAATGTAATAGTGCCTCTTGGGTAATGTAATAGTATCGCTTGGGTAATGTAATAGTATCTCTTGGGTAATGTAATAGTATCTCTTGTATAATGTAATAGTATCTCTTGTATAATGTAATAGTATCTCTTGTATAATGTAATAGTATCTCTTGGGTAATGGTATAGCAGTCTATCGTTACGTGATAGAATTGGCAAGGTAATCATTTCCCAACAATGCCGTACAATAAAGAATAAAGCTCAGTTGTAATAGGAAACAGATGAATACATTTAAATTCATAAACATGTCTATGAAGGACACATCCAACAATGGCTACCACACATTCGACAGACAAGGACAGACTATCATCTCTCGACTCAGGAGAGGGCATAACAGACTAAACACCTACACCAGGCCTTGACTCCATCCTCTCTGTGTCTATGTGGCACCGATGATCAAACCACAGAACATGTCCTGCAAGACTGTCCCCTGTATGTCCTTCCTCTGAAGAGATGTTGACCCTACAACACAACACTACATTCACAACTATATGGCACCAGAGATAAGTCATACACAACAGTCGCCTTCACCATAAGAACGCATTTGACGGTACAATCATCTAATATAGCGATCGCAAAGAAGAAGAAGCAGTGGCGGCTCGTGGTCATTTTTCATGGTGGGGCCAGACACAAAATTTTGGAAAAATCATGGCTTTTGGAGTATTTACTATTATTTGTCTATTCCGGGAAGTTATTCCCCTTTCGGTTTTTGGTGGGGCTGGGCCCCACTGGCCCTTAATGACGAGCCGCCCCTGAGAAGAAGAATATGTAGAGATAAGGTATGCATTAATATTTCTCTGTATAATAACACATCATCACTCGTTCTTACGTGTTCACTTTTGGTTCTCACAGGGATTTCGATCTATTTTGTCTCCTCCCTGTGCTATTATGACCAGTCTCTAAAATGGCGTAGACCTCTGTGTTTACTAACAAAGTGTTAGTTCCAGTTGACCCCTCAAGTCTCAGCTATATCTGTTGCTCCATCTGCTTTATCTACTTCTTGTTCTGAACAGTCTTCACTTCAAAAAAAAAAACATTCCTCACCCTTCCCTTTCCTTTCCATCCTCCACTCCTTTCCTGCCGTCTGATTTGTTCGTCTAGACATAACGTCATAGCTGGAGATCACACGATGACGTCATATCATTGCATGTCACAAATTTGAGTGCGTGCATGTCCAACTTATTTAAGTGTGTCATTTATTATCGGGATGTTATTCATTCTATATCAAGAGCATTCTATCGTGTGATTGTCGCTAAGAATTCGATGCCAGGTCTATTAATTTATTTGATGTACGTTTCAGTTACTTTTAAGTATTTGTACTGATTAGTGAAGATCATCATCACATCGTTCCAGACAGGTACGTATGTGCTCCGATCTTCTCCCCAATATCTTTACTAGCGAAAAACGATCCATCACAACCGTTCTGTGAAGAATCATTAAATGTCTAAAGGTATTTTTATTTAATTAAAGCTCTCTATTTGTCGCATATAAAGGGTCTTCTTGATAAAGACTATCGAATGTTTATTACTTTTAAAAAAATGATCTTTGTATAAATAAAAACTATTCTCTGAAATCGGATGCACGCGCCTTAAACGTGTAGAAGGCTTTGCGTTTAGGGGCCTCCCAAACCAATGTGCAACGTATACACGTTCTTGGCAAAGATCAAACATATTACAAAGAGTGATTAAAGTTGGTCGTAAAGAACGAACGCAAAGAAGAAGAAGAATAAAAACTATTTTACAAATCTCACAGTTAACTGTATCACCACATGCAAATATAAAATACGTTCATAATATTGGTTTTATTTTCGTTCAACTGCATTATTTCACATCATATCTCACGTGTCAACAGTCCACAGAAGTCTGTTTATGTTTTATGAAGATGCCGAACTCATAACATAGTATAAAACGAATACAATATGTAAAACCGATTGAGAAACGTTTACCGAATCTCAAATCACAAGTCTACACAAAATGTAACTGATGACATTTGTTCTGTTTTTAGTTATACGATTACTAACTAGGGAGACAGATTTTTGGACAAGCTCATGTGACAGAATGGTCCATGAGGCCAGTGGTGCATTTCGTATGACAACAAGCAGCATGACAATGGAAGTAGCGTGATTCATTGAGTATGATCCGCAAGGTAGAGGCTGGTTCGGTGCGCAGACAATGGACTGAATCACTACAAGCGTCAACAATTTGCAGAATCACACTTATCTTCGTTCCGGGGCACATGGGTATCGTTGACAATGAGAGAACAGACAGGCTGGCTGACTCTGCCACCATATCAGCGGGCCAGCCAATGGATAGAGCTGATATTTTGAACGCCCTCAATAGAGTGTGGACGCAAAGAAGATTTTCATTTTTAACCAATCCATGTCAACTACTAGATTGCAGGAGCTGGGTTTGAAGATTTGAGTGGCAGGAAAAAAACAGCATAACAGGTGCGTGAGTAGGCTCATCAATCAAAATCGAACTGGTACAGTCAGTCGCTGGACGCTGTTGGAGATATGAATATGTCCGGAGTGCAATGAAGATATTCCAAACTGAAACTGAGAAAGATTGTGTTGAACAATCTGATATTGAAAAATGAAAATCGTGGCATATCCTTTACAGGACGTAGCCCTCAACAACAGTAAACGAGTTGTTCATTTTCTAGGCACCACTTATACGTTCAGTAGTTTACCCTTGCTATCTGAACGGTGAGGCCTATTTTTACCGTTCGTAAAAATTCCAAGGAAATGAATTTGCTTCCGGAAATCGAACATTAAAAAGTGCGTACAATCAGAGCTCGGAACAGAATGTGACTGAAAATCCGTTACAGTCAAATTTAGGTGTGTGAGCAACACAACCTGGTGACATAAAGCATAGCCAGGCTCCAGTATAAGGCCTTCGCGCTCTAATTATCTCTTCCGTAAAGTGATCTGACATTTTGTGTGTGTCAGTAAACGATAGAACGTCAGCGTGTTTTGTTATTTTACTCGATTTTGAGTCCTTGGATATTTATCGACAACAGATATTAAGATTACTGATATTGCAGAGTGTTAAATTGAATTTGTGCGTGTTGTTTTCATCTTAAAATGGGCAAAAAGTGTCGTGTTCCTGGATGTAAATCGAACTACGACTCGACTAAAGAATATGTGAGTGTTTTTAAATTCCCATCAAATTCTGATAGGAGAGACAGATGGAAGAAGTGCATTCCACGAAACGACTGGTCACCAGCTAAATCAAGCGTTGTGTGTCGTAAACATTTTCATCCATGTGACATTATATTGTCTGATATATTTATAGATAAATGTGGAATTAAACATGAACTTCCTCGAAGCATCCTGGTTTGAAAAAATGCTAGAGCCTGGCTGTGCCTAAAGTCATAAAGTAACGAACACTTGTTCTTAGCGGTTATTCAGTACTTTCGAGTCCAGGAAATAGTAGGTATTCGAGTAACGGGTAGTTACTATTAACAAATAACTAATGTTTAATAATTCTACAACAAACTAACAGTTGGTGTTGATTGTGGCTTCCTCCGTGTGTTGCCAAGGTAAGGGAGCAAAGAATAGTAACACTGCCACCTACAAGGCATGTCGTAAGACTGAGGCAGCGGCCTAGGGAAGCTACCCTTGTAAAAAAAAAGCGTTGCAGAAATCGAATGTGCTGGCTACTTGTAGGCGTACAACTGGCACAACGTACAATCGCTCTTATGCTCAGATCACATACAAATCACAAAGAGTGGTTTAACAGGTGGTCAATATGGGGTTTTCAGAGTAGAAGAAGAATAAAACTGTGGCTCATAATCTCCTTATTCTTTCTGGATCAACAATTAACACAGAAACGTACCATTTTTTTCAGAATAAGGTCGACTAATTACATAGTCCTCACTCGTTCTCGCTAAACCTCCTCTCTTCTACATTGCTACTACTACTACTATTACAGCTACTACTACTACAATTACTACTTCTACTATTACAGCTACTACTACTACAATTACTACTACTATTACAGCTACTACTACTACAATTATTACTACTATTACAGCTACTACTACTACAATTATTACTACTACTATTACAGCTACTACTACTACTACTACAATTACTACTACTACTATTACAGCTACTACTACTACTACTACTACTACAATTACTACTACTACTATTACAGCTACTACTACTATTACTACTACAATTACTACTACTACTATTACAGCTACTACTACTACTACAATTACTACTACTACTATTACAGCTACTACTACTATTACATCTACTACTACTATTACAGCTACTACTACTATTACAGCTACTACTAATATTACAGCTACTACTACTATTACATCTACTACTACTACTACATGTACTACTACTACTACTACTACTACAGCTACTACTACTACTACTACTACTACTACTGTTGCTACTACTACCAGTGGCGGCTCGTGCTCATTTTTTTATGGTGTGGTCAGACACACATTTTCGAAAAAATCATGGTTTTAGGTTAAGTTATATTTTAATTTATAAAATAATAAATACATGTTACACATTATTTTTGGTGAGGCCCGGTCCCAAAGCCCTTAATGAGGAGCCGCCACTGACTACTAATACTATTATTACTACTACTACTACTATTACTACTGCGACTACTACTCCTGCTAATACTAATACTACTACTAAATCGAGTTTGTTAAAAAGAATACTTGGGGTGAAATTATATTTCTGTATTAAATTATTTATAAACCTCTCACTTTTTGTATTTCATTTAAATGTCATTGAAGATTTTCTATATCAGTAGTTTGGAAACAATAAAGAGAGAGAGAGAGAGAGAGAGAGAGAGAGAGAGAGAGAGAGAGATCTTACGACAAGAATATAAATGTTAACAAATTTTTTTATCTTCGTCAAGAAATTAACATCTACTTTTGCGAGATTGTTTGGCTTCTCATCCGAACAGACTAGACTGCCTGGACTCTAAGCGGTCTCCAAGGCAACTCTCGACTCCTAGAATGTCTGAACTCAGCTTTTCAAATATCAGACACTGTACAGGAAGCTAGCGCTCACCAGACTTTTCATATTTAATGGAGCAGAGAAATGATTTTTATTTAAAAAGAGGAAGAAAAAAGCTGTCACATAAAAATTTCATTGATGCATACGTGAAGAAAATTAATCACAAGGTGATATGTGTATGTGTATTATGTCATAAATTTACATTGATGCCTGACTGCCCAGTGTGTTCGTAGTGCGTCGGACGACGGGTGACAAACCCCCTGTGAGTGTGGTTCAATTTAATGGGCTGGCAGAAAAGCCAAAGGTTCTCCAGATTTACGGTGTTCGTGGCACCGAACCGAAGGGTTACGATGCCCATGGCACGCAGCCGAAGAGCTGAAAGCTCAAGTGCTTCTGGATTTTAAAAAATGTACATGGAAGCATGTGTGTATGTGTACGTATGTCAACAACCTCTCTCCCTCCCTCTACATAAATGTGTGTGTGTAAGGGGGTTGGGAGGTTGTTGGTGTAAGGGGGTTGGGAGGTTGTTGGTATAAGAACTACCCCATGACACATACACACTCCCCACAGACACATACACACACCTAGACACACACACACTCTCCCCCAGACACACACACCAAGACAAACACACACTTCCCCAGACACACAACACTCCACCACCCCCCCCAACCTAGACACACACACTCTTACCCCAGGCACACACACACACAGACACACACAGACACACCACACTTTTCCCCCACATAGACACACACACTCTCCCCCCCAGACACACACACAGACACCCTTCAATTTCTCGCTGAACGGTGCAGCTGGTCAGAACTCCAGATAAAACAAAAATATATAATCCCAGCACTAGTTAAACTAGAAGATATCATTCTTTCAAATACAACTGCTTTCACATATCTTGACAATGTTATCAGCCATGAAGGAGAAGTTGGATCTGACATTACAAGCGGATTGTGTAAAGCGCGAAGTATATTCATGACCCTTCAGACGGTCTGGAAATCAGCCCAATAGAACATCAGAACCAAGTTTAATATAAACCTCAGCTTTGTGCTATCAATTTTACTCTAGGGACTAGAATGTTAGAAAATGATCATACAAGATATGTCCACTCTCCATTTTCCATAAAACTTGTCTGTCCAAGCTTATGTGTGTTCTGGCCAAAAAACTACAGGGTGTTCAACTTAAAAGCAGCCTATGATTGGAGCTAATCTGGCATATATGTATGGAAATGAGAAGGTTCAGTTATGACGTAGTATAGGTCAAGGTTGTGTGATGGTGTGTAATTGTAGTGCGGGAAGGGGCGATGAACAAATATGACGTAGGACGAGCTAGTCAGAACCGGTTTAAATAGTAAATAAACACAACGTAATAGATTATCTGGCAAATTTCGATTTGTCAATGGGGCTGCAATTATCTTGAACACCTGTATTTCTGATCAAGAACAGTATGCACTGTTCCAACAAGAGAATATGAGCACCATCATCCAAAAGCGATGCTGGATATGGATCAGACATCTGATACGCAAGGATACTAACTCTTTCGCGAAAATTGCACTGAAATGGGCACCAGAAGGTAAACGAAAATGTGGAAGATACAAAACTACCTGGAGAAGAACAGTAGAACAAGAACTGAAAGAAATGAATCATAGGTGGAACACAATACATAGAAGAGGCAAAAATAGAGAAGAACGGTGTGCACTTGTTGCCTCTCAAAACCACAGATGCGTCACAAACCAGAGAGAGAGAGAGAGAGAGAGGGCGAGAGAGTTGTGCTTTGTAAAACTATTTACTCCTTTTGATTTCCGCCTTTCTCTACACAGTTTTACTGAACACTTTCTCTACACAGTTTTACTGAACACTTTCTCTACACAGTTTTACTGAACACTTTCTCTACACAGTTTTACTGAACACTTTCTCTACACAGTTTTACTGAACACTTTCTCTACACAGTTTTACTGAACACTTTCTCTACACAGTTTTACTGAACACTTTCTCTACACAGTTTTACTGAACACTTTCTCTACACAGTTTTACTGAACACTTTCTTGTGACTAATGAATCAAAATAGAAGAAACAACAACACTAATAATCATTAGAAATAAACACACATAAAGTAAGTAATAGATAGTATGATGAACTACCATTGATCTAAAGTATGAAAAAGTAGATAGTATGAAGAACTACAATTGATCTAAAGTATGAAAAAGTAGATAGTATGAAGAACTACAATTGATCTAAAGTATGAAAAGTAGATAGTATGAAGAACTACAATTGTTCTAAAGTATGCAAAAAGTAGATAGTATGAAGAACTACAATTGATCCTAAAATAGGAAAAAGTAGATAGTATGAAGAACTACAATGGATCTAAAGTATGAAAAAGTAGATAGTATGAAGAACTACAATTGATCTAAAGTATGAAAAAGTAGATAGTATGAAGAACTACAATTGTTCTAAAGTATGAAAAAGTAGATAGTATGAAGAACTACAATTGATCCTAAAATAGGAAAAAGTAGATAGTATGAAGAACTACAATTGATCTAAAGTATGAAAAAGTAGATAGTATGAAGAACTACAATTGATCTAAAGTATGAAAAGTAGATAGTATGAAGAACTACCATTGATCTAAAGTATGAAAAAGTAGATAGTATGAAGAACTACAATTGATCTAAAGTATGAAAAGTAGATAGTATGAAGAACTACAATTGATCTAAAGTATGAAAAAGTAGATAGTATGAAGAACTACAATTGATCTAAAGTATGCAAAAAGTAGATAGTATAAAGAACTACAATTGATCCTAAAATAGGAAAGAGTAGATAGTATGAAGAACTACAATGGATATAAAGTATGAAAAAGTAGATAGTATGAAAAACTACAATTGATCTAAAGTATGAAAAAGTAGATAGTATGAAGAACTACAATTGTTCTAAAGTATGAAAAAGTAGATAGTATGAAGAACTACAATTGATCCTAAAATAGGAAAAAGTAGATAGTATGAAGAACTACCATTGATCTAAGGTATGAAAAAGTAGATAGTATGAAGAACTACAATTGATCCTAAAATAGAAAAAGGAGATAGTATGAAGAACTACCATTGATCTAAGGTATGAAAAAGTAGATAGTATGAAGAACTACCATTGATCTAAAGTATGAAAAAGTAGATAGTATGAAGAACTACCATTGATCCTAAAATAGAAAAAAGTAGATAGTATGAAGAACTACCATTGATCTAAGGTATGAAAAAGTAGATAGTATGAAGAACTACAATTGATCCTAAAATAGGAAAAAGTAGATAGTATGAAGAACTACCATTGATCTAAGGTATGAAAAAGTAGATAGTATGAAGAACTACAATTGATCCTAAAATAAAAAAAAGTAGATAGTATGAAGAACTACAATTGATCTAAGGTATGAAAAAGTAGATAGTATGAAGAACTACCATTGATCTAAAGTATGAAAAAGTAGATAGTATGAAGAACTACCATTGATCTAAAGTATGAAAAAGTAGATAGTATGAAGAACTACAATTGATCTAAAGTATGAAAAAGTAGATAGTATGAAGAACTACACTTGATCTAAAGTATGAAAAAGTAGATAGTATGAAGAACTACAATTGTTCTAAAGTATGCAAAAAGTAGATAGTATGAAGAACTACAATTGATCCTAAAATAGGAAAAAGTAGATAGTATGAAGAACTACAATGGATCTAAAGTATGAAAAGTAGATAGTATGAAGAACTACAATTGATCTAAAGTATGAAAAAGTAGATAGTATGAAGAACTACAATTGTTCTAAAGTATGAAAAAGTAGATAGTATGAAGAACTACAATTGATCTTAAAATAGGAAAAAGTAGATAGTATGAAGAACTACAGTTGATCTAAGGTATGAAAAAGTAGATAGTATGAAGAACTACCATTGATCTAAAGTATGAAAAAGTAGATAGTATGAAGAACTACCATTGATCTAAAGTATGAAAAAGTAGATAGTATGAAGAACTACAATTGATCTAAAGTATGAAAAAGTAGATAGTATGAAGAACTACAATTGATCTAAAGTATGAAAAAGTAGATAGTATGAAGAACTACAATTGATCTAAAGTATGAAAAAGTAGATAGTATGAAGAACTACAATTGATCTAAATTATGCAAAAAGTAGATAGTATGAAGAACTACAATTGATCCTAAAATAGGAAAAAGTAGATAGTATGAAGAACTACCATTGATCTAAGGTATGAAAAAGTAGATAGTATGAAGAACTACCATTGATCTAAAGTATGAAAAAGTAGATAGTATGAAGAACTACCATTGATCTAAAGTATGAAAAAGTAGATAGTATGAAGAACTACAATTGATCTAAAGTATGAAAAAGTAGATAATATGAAGAACTACAATTGATCTAAAGTATGAAAAAGTAGATAGTATGAAGAACTACAATTGATCTAAAGTATGAAAAAGTAGATGGTATGAAGAACTACAATTGATCTAAAGTATGAAAAAGTAGATAGTATGAAGAACTACAATTGATCTAAAGTATGAAAAGTAGATAGTATGAAGAACTACAATTGATCTAAATTATGCAAAAAGTAGATAGTATGAAGAACTACAATTGATCTAAAGTATGCAAAAAGTAGATAGTATGAAGAACTACAATTGATCTAAAGTATGCAAAAAGTAGATAGTATGAAGAACTACCATTGATCTAAGGTATGAAAAAGTAGGTAGTATGAAGAACTACCATTGATCTATAGTATGAAAAAGTAGATAGTATAAAGAACTACCATTGATCTAAAGTATGAAAAAGTAGATAGTATGAACAACTACAATTGATCTAAAGTATGAAAAAGTAGATAGTATGAAGAACTACAATTGATCTAAAGTATGAAAAAGTAGATAGTATGAAGAACTACCATTGATCTAAAGTATGAAAAAGTAGATAGTATGAAGAACTACCATTGATCTAAAGTATGAAAAAGTAGATAGTATGAAGAACTACAGTTGATCTAAAGTATGAAAAAGTAGATAGTATGAAGAACTACCATTGATCTAAAGTATGAAAAAGTAGATGGTATGAAGAACTACAATTGATCTAAATTATGCAAAAAGTTGATAGTATGAAGAACTACAATTGATCTAAAGTATGCAAAAAGTAGATAGTATGAAGAACTACCATTGATCTAAGGTATGAAAAAGTAGGTAGTATGAAGAACTACCATTGATCTATAGTATGAAAAAGTAGATAGTATAAAGAACTACCATTGATCTAAAGTATGAAAAAGTAGATAGTATGAACAACTACAATTGATCTAAAGTATGAAAAAGTAGATAGTATGAAGAACTACAATTGATCTAAAGTATGAAAAAGTAGATAGTATGAAGAACTACCATTGATCTAAAGTATGAAAAAGTAGATGGTATGAAGAACTACAATTGATCTAAATTATGCAAAAAGTTGATAGTATGAAGAACTACAATTGATCTAAAGTATGCAAAAAGTAGATAGTATGAAGAACTACCATTGATCTAAGGTATGAAAAAGTAGGTAGTATGAAGAACTACCATTGATCTATAGTATGAAAAAGTAGATAGTATAAAGAACTACCATTGATCTAAAGTATGAAAAAGTAGATAGTATGAACAACTACAATTGATCTAAAGTATGAAAAAGTAGATAGTATGAAGAACTACAATTGATCTAAAGTATGAAAAAGTAGATAGTATGAAGAACTACCATTGATCTAAAGTATGAAAAAGTAGATAGTATGAAGAACTACCATTGATATAAAGTATGAAAAAGTAGATAGTATGAAGAACTACAGTTGATCTAAAGTATGAAAAGTAGATAGTATGAAGAACTACCATTGATCTAAAGTATGAAAAAGTAGATAGTATGAAGAACTACCATTGATCTAAAGTATGAAAAAGTAGATAGTATGAAGAACTACAATTGATCTAAAGTATGCAAAAAGTAGATAGTATGAAGAACTACAATTGATCTAAAGTATGCAAAAAGTAGATAGTATGAAGAACTACAATTGATCTAAAGTATGAAAACGTCGATAGATATAGTCTGTAGATGAACGAAAGATTCTCATAGAATTCTAGAAAGAGATTTACAACAACAATAAATAAAACTAGGCAACAAGAATAGGAAGGAGAGAAAAAAGAATAGACTAAGAAAAAACATTATTGCTTATAGTCCCTTGGCAACAATATCCAGTGCCATTTTGTCTGAGTCTGTGAATTTTGCTGAGGAAATAGATGACGTTTACTCAGTTCATGATTAATTTATTGCAGTGACGTATGGCAAGAGTCAAAGAAAATCATATACCAGGGAAAATAGTCTTCAACGATTTTATAACCATGAGTTTCCTTCCAGATCTGAGCACCACGTCTGGACAATTCTTCTACATTGCTGTTACATCAATTTATATAGCAAGTCTGGAGTCAACGATGTAATGAGATCAAAATATATCATTCGATTATTGATGTTTCTTGGGCGCAGTCTTATAATATTAGAGAATAGAGTAGCGTAGATGGTCAGTGTTCTACTGTACAATCATGCACTAAATATTAGAGAATCTAGCTGTATAGTTGGTTAGTGTTCTACTGTACAATCATGCAATAAAAATTAGAGAATCTAACTGTATAGTTGGTTAGTGTTCTTCTGTACACTCAAGCAACAATAATACATTTTGGACAGCTTGACTTCATGGCACGGAAGATCGTCAACATCTGAGGTGATATCAAACACAATGGACAGAGTTTTAACGCCAGCCGGCACGGCTCCTGACATTGATGATATTAAAGTAAAGAAGCCTGCACACTGCGGGCACAGAACGGAGACGACATTTATCTTGATTGATTGATGTATTAATACGATCACATCATCATTATTACAATCCACCCAGTAAGCTACTTAAAACCAAGACAACGCTGAATTGAAAAAGTGTGAGTTGCTGACAGAACTATGTTTTTTTGTAACACAATATATGCCCCGGTCCCTGCTAATAAACTAGTAATAAAGTGGCATTCATTTGATATGTGGTCTCTAGTGTAGAGAACTGCTAAATCTAGCGTAGCTATGAAATCTTGCTATAAAGTGTCAGAACCGTGTCAATCCATGGAAATTCCATCACGACTTCAGCAAATCATATCGGGACGAGGGGGTGGGAACTTAATCAACAACAGGCAGGGGCCAACTAACTTAGCGGAGAAGGGTAGGGTTTCTTGCAAGAGGGATGAACTATATTGATTATTTTGAGGACCAAAGACAGGATACAAAAGGAGAGAGAGAGGGAGAGAGAGAAAAAAGAGAGTAATCGAGCGAGAGGAGGAGGGTTGTTACTGAACGTGGAAAAAAAATACAGCAGGAAAACAAAGCAGCTAGGACGTAGATGAGGGAAAAGATGATAATATCATTTGTGGTGGTGGTAGTAGTTGTGGTGGTATATATAACTGTAGTTGTAGTACTGGTTGTACTTGTTGCTACATGTGATGTTGTTCTGTTTTAGAAGTAGCAACTGTATAATATAATGGTATAAGGAAAGATATATAAGCACATTTGAATTAAGGAACGGACAGAGAGTTGTGAAATAATCACAGCAAAGTTTGTGTTAGTATGATTATTATAGATAATATCACGCAGGAGTCAGAAGTAAAGAACGAGCAGGTAGATTGACTGACATGGCTCCGGTATCAGAGGGAGCTGCAATGGAATGAATGACATTCCTAACGCATTGAGAGAGTCTTTTCGAACAGAAGAGCTTCAGGGTTGGAAGTCCCACTCGCTGACCAGACTGAGAGAAATGGGTATCAACACTGGTACAGACCGAAAAAAACGACATACTAAATATACAAAGAGATTGGTTAATCAGCATCGAACTAGTGTGTTGGGCTGCTGGACGGTGTTGGGCTGCTGGACGCTGCTGAATTTGTTGACGTGTAGATCGGAGCAGCTATGGACATGTCCGGAGTGCTATGATAATAGTTCTCTGATAACTGATAATGTTGAACAAGATATGTTGATAAAGTATGTAATAGTAAGATTACTAGATAATATAATGTTGAACAAGACATGTTTGTATGATAACAAGAGATAACACTAATTTAACTAATAAGGCGATGATAATTTTTCTTACAGCAATGTTCATCTCGTACCGTTATACGATACATAGGGACTGCAATCAATTCCTCTATACCTCTCTATCCTGGATAACTCGTTCAATAGTTTCTATGGAATTGAGTCTACTATTTCCCGACTCTCTCAGTAAAGTTCGTTTCAGTGTTTTCCCTAAGGCGTACTTTCTTTCTTTAACCCTTTGACCCCCTCCCCCACTTCATTGCTTACTTTGTGATTCTTTGATCGTTTCTTCACAATGCATGCTCAATATTTCTCCATCTTCTCTTTCTTATAACAGTTGTTAGTGGTTGACCAGACAGTTTTCTGATTTCACCACTTTTCCGGAATTCGCTATATTTTATGTTTATTATTTTTCGCAGACATCTATTTTCAAATGAGTTCAACATTTTCGTACTCGTGATGACAATAGAAAATGAAAAATTAAATTATATTTAGTGTAGCGGATTGTCAAACCAATATCAGATTATAAAAGTCTACAAAAGTAGAAAACTTCAGCAACATCATATTAAAAAATACTACCAAAATAGGTAACTTCAGCAACATCAGATTATAAAATCCTACCAAAATAGGAAACTTCAGCAACATCAGATTGTAAATCCTACCAAAAAGAAACTTCAGCAACATCAGATTATAAAATCCTACAAAAAATAGGAAACTTCAGCAACATCAGATTATAACATACTATAAAAATAGAGAACTTCAAGTTCTAACATATGCCAGCAAGGTTTGAAAAATCACTAAAATTTTAGACAATATTTTTGCTGATTGTCAACAATTTTCTCGCAAATATTCTACTATTTCATGTTTTATTGATCAATATTTATTAAGTTAGTGTTCTCTTATTTAGTTACATTTAACGTTTTTCTTCACTGAGAAACAAGTCGCGATGTGTGGGATGTCAATCACATCATCCATCGTGTGTCACTGAGAATCAAGTCGCGATGTGTGGGATGTCAATCACATCATCCGTCGTGTGTCACTGAGAAACAAGTCGTGATGTGTGGGATGTCAATCACATCATTCATTGTGTGCCACTGAGAAACAAGTCGCGATGTGTGGGATGTCAATCACATCATTCATTGTGTGCCACTGAGAAACAAGGCGCGATGTGTGAGATGTCAATCACATCATTCATTGTGTGCCACTGAGAATCAAGTCGCGATGTGTGGGATGTCAATCACATCATTCATTGTGTGCCACTGAGAAACAAGTCGCGATGTGTGGGATGTCAATCACATCATTCATTGTGTGTCACTGAGAAACAAGTCGCGATGTGTGGGATGTCAATCACATCATTCATTGTGTGTCACTGAGAAACAAGTCGTGATGTGTGGGATGTCAATCACATCATTCATTGTGTGTCACTGAGAAACAAGTCGTGATGTGTGGGATGTCAATCACATCATTCATTGTGTGCCACTGAGAAACAAGTCGCGATGTGTGGGATGTCAATCACATCATTCATTGTGTGTCACTGAGAAACAAGTCGCGATGTGTGGGATGTCAATCACATCATTCATTGTGTGTCACTGAGAAACAAGTCGCGATGTGTGGGATGTCAATCACATCATCCATCGTGTGTCACTGAGAATCAAGTCGCGATGTGTGAGATGTTAATCACATCATTCATCGTGTGTCATTGAGAATCAAGGCGCGATGTGTGAGATGTCAATCACATCATTCATTGTGTGTCACTGAGAAACAAGTCGCGATGTGTGGGATGTCAATCACATCATCCATCGTGTGTCACTGAGAATCAAGTCGCGATGTGTGAGATGTTAATCACATCATTCATCGTGTGTCATTGAGAATCAAGGCGCGATATGTGAGATGTCAATCACATCATTCATTGTGTGCCACTGAGAAACAAGTCGCGATGTGTGGGATGTCAATCACATCATTCATTGTGTGTCACTGAGAAACAAGTCGTGATGTGTGGGATGTCAATCACATCATTCATTGTGTGCCACTGAGAAACAAGGCACGATGTGTGGGATGTCAATCACATCATTCATTGTGTGCCACTGAGAAACAAGGCACGATGTGTGGGATGTCAATCACATCATTCATTGTGTGTCACTGAGAAACAAGTCGCGATGTGTGGGATGTCAATCACATCATCCATTGTGTGTCACTGAGAAACAAGTCGCGATGTGTGGGATGTCAATCACATCATTCATTGTGTGCCACTGAGAAACAAGGCACGATGTGTGGGATGTCAATCACATCATTCATTGTGTGTCACTGAGAATCAAGGCACGATGTGTGGGATGTCAATCACATCATTCATTGTGTGTCACTGAGAAACAAGTCGCGATGTGTGGGATGTCAATCACATCATTCATTGTGTGTCACTGAGAAACAAGGCACGATGTGTGGGATGTCAATCACATCATTCATCGTGTGCCACTGAGAAATAAGTCGCGATGTGTGAGATGTTAATCACATCATCCATCGTGTGTCACTGAGAATCAAGTCGCGATGTGTGAGATGTTAATCACATCATTCATCGTGTGTCACTGAGAAACAAGTCGCGATGTGTGGGATGTCAATAACATCATTCATTGTGTGCCACTGAGAATCAAGGCGCGATGTGTGGGATGTCAATCACATCATTCATCGTGTGCCACTGAGAAACAAGTCGCGATGTGTGAGATGTCAATCACATCATTCATTGTGTGCCACTGAGAAACAAGTCGCGATGTGTGGGATGTCAATCACATCATTCATTGTGTGTCACTGAGAAACAAGTCGCGATGTGTGGGATGTCAATCACATCATTCATTGTGTGTCACTGAGAAACAAGTCGCGATGTGTGGGATGTCAATCACATCATCCATCGTGTGTCACTGAGAATCAAGTCGCGATGTGTGAGATGTTAATCACATCATTCATCGTGTGTCATTGAGAATCAAAGGGGCGATGTGTGAGATGTCAATCACATCATTCATTGTGTGCCACTGAGAAACAAGTCGCGATGTGTGGGATGTCAATCACATCATTCATTGTGTGTCACTGAGAAACAAGTCGCGATGTGTGGGATGTCAATCACATCATTCATTGTGTGCCACTGAGAAACAAGGCACGATGTGGGGATGTCAATCCATCATTCATTGTGTGCCACTGAGAAACAAGGCACGATGTGTGGGATGTCAATCACATCATTCATTGTGTGCCACTGAGAAACAAGGCACGATGTGTGGGATGTCAATCACATCATCCATTGTGTGTCATTGAGAATCAAGGCGCGATGTGTGGGATGTTAATCACATCATTCATTGTGTGCCACTGAGAAACAAGTCGCGATGTGTGGGATGTCAATCACATCATTCATTGTGTGTCACTGAGAAACAAGTCGCGATGTGTGGGATGTCAATCACATCATCCATTGTGTGTCACTGAGAAACAAGTCGCGATGTGTGGGATGTCAATCACATCATTCATTGTGTGCCACTGAGAAACAAGGCACGATGTGTGGGATGTCAATCACATCATTCATCGTGTGTCACTGAGAATCAAGGCACGATGTGTGGGATGTCAATCACATCATTCATTGTGTGTCACTGAGAAACAAGTCGCGATGTGTGGGATGTCAATCACATCATTCATTGTGTGTCACTGAGAAACAAGGCACGATGTGTGGGATGTCAATCACATCATTCATCGTGTGCCACTGAGAAACAAGTCGCGATGTGTGAGATGTTAATCACATCATCCATCGTGTGTCACTGAGAATCAAGTCGCGATGTGTGAGATGTTAATCACATCATTCATCGTGTGTCACTGAGAATCAAGGCGCGATGTGTGGGATGTCAATCACATCATTCATTGTGTGCCACTGAGAATCAAGGCGCGATGTGTGGGATGTCAATCACATCATTCATTGTGTGCCACTGAGAAACAAGGCGCAATGTGTGGATGTCAATCACATCATTCATCGTGTGCCACTGAGAATCAAGGCGCGATGTGTGAGATGTTAATCACATCATCCGTCGTGTGTCACTGAGAAACAAGGCGCAATGTGTGGGATGTCAATCACATCATTCATCGTGTGTCACTGAGAATCAAGGCACGATGTGTGGGATGTCAATCACATCATTCATTGTGTGTCACTGAGAAACAAGTCGCGATGTGTGGGATGTCAATCACATCATTCATTGTGTGTCACTGAGAAACAAGGCGCAATGTGTGGGATGTCAATCACATCATTCATTGTGTGCCACTGAGAATCAAGGCACGATGTGTGGGATGTCAATCACATCATTCATCGTGTCACTGAAATCAAGGCACGATGTGTGGGATGTCAATCACATCATTCATCGTGTGCCACTGAGAATCAAGGCGCGATGTGTGAGATGTCAATCACATCATTCATCGTGTGTCACTGAGAATCAAGGCACGATGTGTGGGATGTCAATCACATCATTCATCGTGTGTCACTGAGAATCAAGGCACGATGTGTGGGATGTCAATCACATCATTCATTGTGTGTCACTGAGAAATAAGTCGCGATGTGTGGGATGTCAATCACATCATTCATTGTGTGTCACTGAGAATCAAGGCACGATGTGTGGGATGTCAATCACATCATTCATTGTGTGTCACTGAGAAACAAGTCGCGATGTGTGGGATGTCAATCACATCATCCGTCGTGTGCCGTTGGTCAAAGAAAGTCCTAACTCTGTATTCCCTAATACATCAGGGTATAAAAACTATTTCACTTCGTTGTATCCCTTGCTTGATACAGGCCTTTTGGTCGAAACGCTGCTGTGCATTATTATTGTTTTTGTGTGTTGTAAAACTACAGTACTTTGATTTTACGTCTTTGGCCATTGCGGCATAGTTTTACTGCATGCTTCCTTTATATGGATAATAAATATTATTCCTACATTTAGTTAGTCTCTCTTTCTCTCTCCTTGTACAAAGAAAAACGATATCTACCACACTGTCACCAACATGCTAAAGATGTCTACCCCTCTTTCACTATAAACCATACATGCACAATGTGTTGTTTCACATAAAACCCATATATAGTGTGTTGTCGGACATTAAAATCATGCACACAGTATGTAGCGCAAGTTATGCATACCGATAGGTGAGGCAAGACGGGAAAACCATGAAACCCCAGTAGATACATCACCCAACACAGAACAGGAGTTGTTAGTCTAAACACACATACTTGGGAAGAGATCGGAACAATTATGGACACGTTCGATGTGCGATGAAGATGATCCTCAAAGGAACAATAAATACTGTATAATGTCTGTCATCTAAAACACGTTCTACAGTCTCCGATATACAAGAGAAACAAAATGTTATCATACATCTAATTCCAACTAAAACAACATTCGACCTCAGGCAAAGTTTACGTTTTACGTCACTCTTACATTGATTTTCACTTTCTAAACAAAGAGTGCTTTCCCCTTGTCATAACAATCTGCTCAATCGTATATTGAGAATGGACGTGTCCAATATATATATATATATATATACACAACGTGACAACAAAATAAAGAGAAAAACTATTTAGTGATGTCTATTTACATCAGCTATACTCACATGAATAAGTCAACTTATTTTATTTCACCGACAGAACGGAACAAATTCCTGCAAAACTCGATTGAACAAATGCGTCAACTACTGTGCTCATTGCCAGATCGATATCAAAATAAGGAAATGTAATCCACGGTGGTCTATGCTAATGGTCTGAAAATACCACATTAATGACGTTAGTGTAGACTCTTGTGTCAACAATTGACAGTCAGAATAATAGAGACAGGCAAGGACACAATTAGAGTAGTTATGTTTTAAAAAGTAAAATGGCGGAGTGAACAAGTTTCGTTTTCTTAAATGTAGTGGTAGAACATGTTATCAGTTTGAGTATCTCTGTGGCTAAGTGGCTAAGTGGCTAAGTGGCTAAGTGGCTAAGTGGCTAAGTGGCTAAGTGGCTAAGTGGCTAAGTGGCTAAGTGGCTAAGTGGCTAAGTGGCTAAGTGGCTAAGTGGCTAAGTTCTTGCCTTGCTTTCCGAAGGTCGTGGATTCTAATCCGGACCGGGCATTTCTGTTCACGAATGCATTTTTTTCCAGAGACCCGGAGGATTGTTTCTGAAGCTACGTAGCTCGTGCTTTGTGCAATACTCTCGGCAGGTAGCGTGCCATTTATGCAGAGAGGGACGTAGCCATATGGGGTAAAACCCAGTGCAATGGGGTTAATCTTTCGACTTTCGACTTCATTTATTAGTGTATTACTATAATATCAAATATTCAAACAAGGGCGGATCTACGACAGGTCCAACAAACAGGTAAATAATTTGTTTGTACAAATCCCATTACTCAAGAATTATGGAGAAAATAAAACAAAACCACCCCTCTGTTGCTGGGGCCCTCAAAGGGAGCAAAGAATAGTAATACTGTAACCTACAAGGCATGTCGTAAGAGGCGACTGAGGTAGGGGCCTAGGAAGCTACCTTAGTAAATAAAAAGCGTCGCAGAAATCGGATATGCTCATAACTGGCACAACGTAAAGTCACTCTTAGGCTCAGATCACATACACATCACAAAGAGTGATTAACAAGTGGTCGATATGGAGCATTCGAAGAAGAGGAAGAAAGGAAAAAAACACTATAACAAAAAGAAGGCCAGTCACCTACTACTTTGTGCATACAATAGTTACAGATCTAGTCTGAAAGGGCCAACAAGATCAAAGGGAAAATGATAGACTACAGCACAGAAATATTATTACAGTTAATCCTCGCTCCCAAGTCCAAATCCATTCTACGCTCCCAAGTCCAACTTCATTCTACACTCCCAAGCCTAACTCCATTCTACGCTAACAAGCCCAATTCCATTCTATGCTTCAAGCCCCCAACTCTTTCTACGCTCCCAAACCCAACTCCATTCTACGTTCCCAAGCCTAACTACATTCTCTTTCTCTTTCTCTCTCTCTCGATCGTTCTTTTCGGCCATTTTGATCATCTTATTGTGATATATAAACAGCCTTTGCCAAGAACGTTTTTACGTCACATCATTCAGCGCCATTTGGAGCTCTGGTGCTTATCCTTCAACGACGTGTCCGGTTTCAGCCAGCGTTTACTGGGTTGGCCCGCCGTCAGCCTTTGGCTGTCCCCAGCCTATATGCAAGGCAGCAAGTCAACTCCATTCTACAACTTTTCATTGACCATACCCAGTATCTATATCACCTTCTGTTTGTATTGATTCCTTATCTATATCCCAGTATGACTCTTTATCTCCTTATCTCTCATGTATTCACTCATCTATTCAGTATCTCTTTATCTCATCGCTCATCACGCATTCATTCCTCTTCAATAATCAGTATGCCTCATTATCTCCTCTCGTCGTGCATCTATTCCTCTCCCTCTTCAATATTCAGTACGACTCTTTATCTCATCACTCTTCAATATTCAGAAAGACTTTATCTCTTCCACTTCATTATCCAGTATGACTCTTTATCTCTTCCATCATACATTTGTTTTCTTCTTGCAAGTTTGACCGTAATGACTTATATCTCCAAAACACTATATCATCCTTATTGATATATTGCTTTCTGTCAATGTGACATGTGCTCAATAGAAACTTATCGATTGTTCAGTTCGGCTATGTCGGTTTCTGTATTTTCCACAACAGTCATCCATACGTTGTGTTCTGTTTATCTTTCGCTGTTGGTAATGAGTTTAATTGTAGTCTACATTGTACTCCATTTATACTTCAACTATTATCTGAGTTTGTTTATTGCGTGTTAGCAATGTAGCTTCCTCACCCCGCCATTTATTGCGTGTTAGCAATGTAGCTCCTCACCCCGCCATTTATTGCGTGTTAGCAATGTAGCTCCTCACCCCGCCATTTATTGCGTGTTAGCAATGTAGCTCCTCACCCCGCCATTTATTGCGTGTTAGCAATGTAGCTTCCTCACCCCGCCATTTATTGCGTGTTAGCAATGTAGCTTCCTCACCCCGCCATTTATTGCGTGTTAGCAATGTAGCTCCTCACCCCGCCATTTATTCCGTGTTAGCAATGTAGCTTCCTCACCCCGCCATTTATTGCGTGTTAGCAATGTAGCTTCCTCACCCTGCCATTTATTGCGTGTTAGCAATGTAGCTTCCTCACCCCGCCATTTATTGCGTGTTAGCAATGTAGCTCCTCACCCCGCCATTTATTGCGTGTTAGCAATGTAGCTTCCTCACCCCGCCATTTATTGCGTGTTAGCAATGTAGCTCCTCACCCCGCCATTTATTGCGTGTTAGCAATGTAGCTTCCTCACCCCGCCATTTATTGCGTGTTAGCAATGTAGCTCCTCACCCCGCCATTTATTGCGTGTTAGCAATGTAGCTTCCTCACCCCGCCATTTATTGCGTGTTAGTAATGTAGCTTCCTCACCCCGCCATTTATTGCGTGTTAGCAATGTAGCTTCCTCACCCCGCCATTTATTCCGTGTTAGCTATGTAGCTTCCTCACCCCGCCATTTATTGTGTGTTAGCAATGTAGCTTCCTCACCCCGCCATTTATTGCGTGTTAGCAATGTAGCTTCCTCACCCTGCCATTTATTGCGTGTTAGCAATGTAGCTTCCTCACCCCGCCATTTATTGCGTGTTAGCAATGTAGCTTCCTCACCCCGCCATTTATTGCGTGTTAGCAATGTAGCTTCCTCACCCCGCCATTTATTCCGTGTTAGCTATGTAGCTTCCTCACCCCGCCATTTATTGTGTGTTAGCAATGTAGCTTCCTCACCCCGCCATTTATTGCGTGTTAGCAATGTAGCTTCCTCACCCTGCCATTTATTGCGTGTTAGCAATGTAGCTTCCTCACCCTGCCATTT
Organism: Arion vulgaris; assembly: GCA_020796225.1. Classification (NCBI taxonomy): domain Eukaryota; kingdom Metazoa; phylum Mollusca; class Gastropoda; order Stylommatophora; family Arionidae; genus Arion; species Arion vulgaris. Next base: position 19,418,518 of record CM036753.1, read on the forward strand.
ATTGCGTGTTAGCAATGTAGCTTCCTCACCCTGCCATTTATTGCGTGTTAGCAATGTAGCTTCTCACTCTGCCATTTATTGCGTGTTAGCAATGTAGCTTCCTCACCCTGCTATTTATTGCGTGTTAGCAATGTAGCTCCTCACCCCGCCATTTATTGCGTGTTAGCAATGTAGCTCCTCACCCCGCCATTTATTGCGTGTTAGCAATGTAGCTCCTCACTCCGCCATTTATTGCGTGTTAGCTATATAGCTTCCTCACTCTGCCATTTATTGCGTGTTAGCAATGTAGCTTCTCACTCTGCCATTTATTGCGTGTTAGCAATGTAGCTTCCTCACCATGCTATTTATTGCGTGTTAGCAATGTAGCTTCCTCACCCTGCCATTTATTGCGTGTTAGCAATGTAGCTCCTCACCCCGCCATTTATTACGTGTTAGCTATGTAGCTTCCTCACTCTGCCATTTATTGCGTGTTAGCTATGTAGCTCCTCACTCCGCCATTTATTGCGTGTTAGCTATGTAGCTTCCTCACCCTGCCATTTATTTCATGTTAGCTATGTAGCTCCTCACCCCGCCATTTATTGCGTGTTAGTAATGTAGCTCCTCACCCTGCCATTTATTGCGTGTTAGTAATGTAGCTCCTCACCCTGCTATTTATTGCGTGTTAGCAATGTAGCTTCCTCACCCCGCCATTTATTGCGTGTTAGTAATGTAGCTTCCTCACCCCGCCATTTATTGCGTGTTAGCAATGTAGCTTCCTCACCCTGCTATTTATTGCGTGTTAGCTATGTAGCTCCTCACCCCGCCATTTATTGCGTGTTAGTAATGTAGCTCCTCACCCTGCTATTTATTGCGTGTTAGCAATGTAGCTTCCTCACCCTGCCATTTATTGCGTGTTAGTAATGTAGCTTCCTCACCCCGCCATTTATTGCGTGTTAGCAATGTAGCTTCCTCACCCTGCTATTTATTGCGTGTTAGCTATGTAGCTCCTCACCCTGCTATTTATTGCGCATGAGTAACATATAACCTACAATTATTGATCAACTTCCTGTATCAATATTATCTTCAATTATAGAGGTTTAAATCATTATTTTGCTCAACAATTAACCTTGAGAATTCTAGTGATTTATACACCATATATCTAACTATCTTGTCATTCCTTGACAAATCTGTCCCACATGTTTTTTTTTATCTGAGTTTTGTGGCTAGATCCTTCCAGTAGTCGTGTTTTCATGACCGTGTTTACCTCTGAAGTCGAAGTAAGGTTTGCTTGAGTGCTGGGGACACTGATGAAATGGAAAGCAAACCTTCACGCAAACATCAAAGGTTCCATATTAAGCGACATGACTATACCTGTATTTGTAGTGGGAGAGTAAAGATAATATGTTAATGAATGAGGGAACTGTGTGAGAGTTAAGATCAGATATTGTGTATAATTCGTTTCAAAATTCGTGAACATCTTCACCGACCGATATAAAAACATCCACTTGACAGAAATTATTGATTATTTCATTTTGATATTTCATTCATATAAAACAACAGCGGTGACCTTTTTAACATATTTTTTGCTCATCCAAACCTTTAGTGCTGTAAGATTTTCATTATATGTTAATACTAAAATAACAGAGATGTTTATTTTGTATACTTGTAGAAGGTTAGCAGTATGAATTTCAAGTTAGTCAATAATTAAGCATTTCCTTGCTCCACATTCAATTCAGTGCAAGTGAAAATCGAGAATCCCGTGGAATTAATCAGTTCACAATGTATCCTAGCAGCTGTCATTGGCGTATGTACACAACATTTATTCATTTATAGAAGTGGAAGGTATCATTTGTTCATAATGTCAACTTTCTTTTTATAATATGTAATAGGGATACGCCTTTGCAAACATTCGCCACCATTTTGTGTATTACTGTAAATTCTAAACTTTGGTTATCATTTTGTTGCGCGTATGCAAAATTATAGAACAAAAACGTTTCTTGCATCAACTAAACTATCTACCATTTAGTTAAACATGAATTCGCAAGATCGTGAGGTATATAAGACTGCATGCAAAAATTACTTTTATCCATCCGGTAGATTTCGTACAAATTAAACCTTAGTGTGTTCACGAATTTTGAAAAGAATTATAGCTTTCAATAATAGAACAACAATCATACTCAAAATACACAAAGTGAGAGTTTGACAGACATTCAAATTACAATCGATGAATAATTTAGTCTTGATCAGTTGTTGTCAATCTTACTGAAACTTAAAGCTTATGTTAAACCTACATTACACTGTACATTTAACACTTCCCTAAATGGAAATGAGCTTAATCTTCTTCTTCTGTTGATGTCAGATAAATGATCTTGATAGATATTCAATATACGATCAGTTTGAAGTCTGCGTCTGTGGCTTAGGGGATAGTGACTCGGTATATTAACCCCGACGCTGTGAGTTCGAATCACGCTGCGGACAGTTTGGTCGCAAATTGTTTCGCGTGGATTTTTACAAAAGAACGATGGCACCCGTTCAGAAAGCAATGGCAAACTACCGAACGTAATAATGTCTAGAAAAATCACAAACAGCGTTAAAAGCTGGGGTTGATTCGCAAAGTTCTATAAAGGATATGCAATTAACTGTTAACTTTATGAATTCTGCAGTCGATATAGCATTGTGAAACAAGAATGTCATACTTCTTCACCCCCGCCCGCCCCAAACAGTTATTAAAATGCAATATGCAACCACTAACGGGATCGCAGGATCGGCTTGGAAGTGTTTATATAAAAAGAAGCGTGGGCAATGTGGTCTATATTAACAAATGACCCTGTTGTCTTCTACTTCTTTAGTCTTTTGTATAACGTAACCTCTCTTAGAGATAGCTAGAAGATGTATAACGTAACCCCTCTTAGAGATAGCTAGAAGATGTATAACGTAGCCCCTATTAGAGATAGCTAGAAGATGTATAACGTAACCTCTCTTAGAGATAGTTAGAAGATGTATAACGTAACCTCTCTTAGAGATAGTTAGAAGATGTATAACGTAACCCCTCTTAGAGATAGTTAGAAGATGTATAACGTAACCTCTCTTAGAGATAGCTAGAAGATGTATAACGTAACCTCTCTTAGAGATAGTTAGAAGATGTATAACGTAACCTCTCTTAGAGATAGTTAGAAGATGTATAACGTAACCTCTCTTAGAGATAGTTAGAAGATGTATAACGTAACCTCTCTTAGAGATAGTTAGAAGATGTATAACGTAACCCCTCTTAGAGATAGTTAGAAGATGTATAACGTAACCTCTCTTAGAGATAGTTAGAAGATGTATAACGTAACCTCTCTTAGAGATAGTTAGAAGATGTATAACGTAACCTCTCTTAGAGATAGTTAGAAGATGTATAACGTAACCTCTCTTAGAGATAGTTAGAAGATGTATAACGTAGCCTCTCTTAGAGATAGCTAGAAGATGTATAACGTAACCTCTCTTAGAGATAGCTAGAAGATGTATAACGTAACCTCTCTTAGAGATAGTTAGAAGATGTATAACGTAACCTCTCTTAGAGATAGGTAGAAGATGTATAACGTAACCTCTCTTAGAGATAGCTAGAAGATGTATAACGTAACCTCTCTTAGAGATAGTTAGAAGATGTATAACGTAACCTCTCTTAGAGATAGTTAGAAGATGTATAACGTAACTCCTCTTAGAGATAGTTAGAAGATGTATAACGTAACCTCTCTTAGAGATAGTTAGAAGATGTATAACGTAACCTCTCTTAGAGATAGTTAGAAGCTGTATAACGTAACCTCTCTTAGAGATAGTTAGAAGATGTATAACGTAACCTCTCTTAGAGATAGTTAGAAGATGTATAACGTAACCTCTCTTAGAGATAGTTAGAAGATGTATAACGTAACCTCTCTTAGAGATAGTTAGAAGATGTATAACGTAACCTCTCTTAGAGATAGTTAGAAGATGTATAACGTAACCTCTCTTAGAGATAGTTAGAAGATGTATAACGTAACCTCTCTTAGAGATAGTTAGAAGATGTATAACGTAACCTCTCTTAGAGATAGTTAGAAGATGTATAACGTAACCTCTCTTAGAGATAGTTAGAAGATGTATAACGTAACCTCTCTTAGAGATAGCTAGAAGATGTATAACGTAACCTCTCTTAGAGATAGTTAGAAGATGTATAACGTAACCTCTCTTAGAGATAGCTAGAAGATGTATAACGTAACCTCTCTTAGAGATAGTTAGAAGATGTATAACGTAACCTCTCTTAGAGATAGCTAGAAGATGTATAACGTAACCTCTCTTAGAGATAGTTAGAAGATGTATAACGTAACCTCTCTTAGAGATAGCTAGAAGATGTATAACGTAACCTCTCTTAGAGATAGTTAGAAGATGTATAACGTAACCTCTCTTATAGATAGCTAGAAGATGTATAACGTAACCTCTCTTAGAGATAGCTAGAAGATGTATAACGTAGCCCCTCTTAGAGATAGTTAGAAGATGTATAACGTAACCTCTCTTAGAGATAGTTAGAAGATGTATAACGTAACCTCTCTTAGAGATAGTTAGAAGATGCATAACGTAACCTCTCTTAGAGATAGTTAGAAGATGTATAACGTAACCTCTCTTAGAGATAGTTAGAAGATGTATAACGTAACCTCTCTTAGAGATAGTTAGAAGATGCATAACGTAACCTCTCTTAGAGATAGTTAGAAGATGTATAACGTAACCTCTCTTAGAGATAGCTAGAAGATGTATAACGTAACCTCTCTTAGAGATAGTTAGAAGATGTATAACGTAACCTCTCTTAGAGATAGTTAGAAGATGTATAACGTAACCTCTCTTAGAGATAGCTAGAAGATGTATAACGTAACCTCTCTTAGAGATAGTTAGAAGATGTATAACGTAACCTCTCTTAGAGATAGTTAGAAGATGTATAACGTAACCTCTCTTAGAGATAGTTAGAAGATGTATAACGTAACCTCTCTTAGAGATAGCTAGAAGATGTATAACGTAACCTCTCTTAGAGATAGTTAGAAGATGTATAACGTAACCTCTATTAGAGATAGTTAGAAGATGTATAACGTAACCTCTCTTAGAGATAGTTAGAAGATGTATAACGTAACCTCTCTTAGAGATAGCTAGAAGATGTATAACGTAACCTCTCTTAGAGATAGCTAGAAGATGTATAACGTAACCTCTCTTAGAGATAGGTAGAAGATGTATAACGTAACCTCTCTTAGAGATAGTTAGAAGATGTATAACGTAACCCCTCTTAGAGATAGGTAGAAGATGTATAACGTAGCCCCTCTTAGAGATAGTTAGAAGATGTATAACGTAACCTCTCTTAGAGATAGTTAGAAGATGTATAACGTAACCTCTCTTAGAGATAGTTAGAAGATGTATAACGTAACCCCTCTTAGAGATAGGTAGAAGATGTATAACGTAGCCCCTCTTAGAGATAGTTAGAAGATGTATAACGTAACCTCTCTTAGAGATAGTTAGAAGATGTATAACGTAACCTCTCTTAGAGATAGCTAGAAGATGTATAACGTAACCTCTCTTAGAGATAGTTAGAAGATGTATAACGTAACCCCTCTTAGAGATAGTTAGAAGATGTATAACGTAACCCCTCTTAGAGATAGTTAGAAGATGTATAACGTAACCTCTCTTAGAGATAGTTAGAAGATGTATAACGTAACCTCTCTTAGAGATAGCTAGAAGATGTATAACGTAACCTCTCTTAGAGATAGTTAGAAGATGTATAACGTAACCTCTCTTAGAGATAGTTAGAAGATGTATAACGTAACCTCTCTTAGAGATAGCTAGAAGATGTATAACGTAACCTCTCTTAGAGATAGTTAGAAGATGTATAACGTAACCTCTCTTAGAGATAGTTAGAAGATGTATAACGTAGCCTCTCTTAGAGATAGTTAGAAGATGTATAACGTAACCTCTCTTAGAGATAGTTAGAAGATGTATAACGTAGCCTCTCTTAGAGATAGTTAGAAGATGTATAACGTAACCTCTCTTAGAGATAGCTAGAAGATGTATAACGTAGCCTCTCTTAGAGATAGTTAGAAGATGTATAACGTAACCTCTCTTAGAGATAGTTAGAAGATGTATAACGTAACCTCTCTTAGAGATAGCTAGAAGATGTATAACGTAACCTCTATTAGAGATAGCTAGAAGATGTATAACGTAACCTCTCTTAGAGATAGTTAGAAGATGTATAACGTAACTCCTCTTAGAGATAGCTAGAAGATGTATAACGTAGCCCCTCTTAGAGATAGTTAGAAGATGTATAACGTAACCTCTCTTAGAGATAGCTAGAAGATGTATAACGTAACCCCTCTTAGAGATAGCTAGAAGATGTATAACGTAACCTCTCTTAGAGATAGCTAGAAGATGTATAACGTAACCTCTATTAGAGATAGTTAGAAGATGTATAACGTAACCTCTCTTAGAGATAGCTAGAAGATGTATAACGTAACCTCTATTAGAGATAGCTAGAAGATGTATAACGTAACCTCTATTAGAGATAGCTAGAAGATGTATAACGTAACCTCTATTAGAGATAGTTAGAAGATGTATAACGTAACCTCTCTTAGAGATAGCTAGAAGATGTATAACGTAACCTCTCTTAGAGATAGCTAGAAGATGTATAACGTAACCTCTATTAGAGATAGCTAGAAGATGTATAACGTAACCTCTATTAGAGATAGCTAGAAGATGTATAACGTAACCTCTATTAGAGATAGCTAGAAGATGTATAACGTAACCTCTCTTAGAGATAGCTAGAAGATGTATAACGTAACCTCTCTTAGAGATAGCTAGAAGATGTATAACGTAACCTCTATTAGAGATAGTTAGAAGATGTATAACGTAACCTCTCTTAGAGATAGCTAGAAGATGTATAACGTAACCTCTATTAGAGATAGCTAGAAGATGTATAACGTAACCTCTATTAGAGATAGCTAGAAGATGTATAACGTAACCTCTATTAGAGATAGTTAGAAGATGTATAACGTAACCTCTCTTAGAGATAGCTAGAAGATGTATAACGTAACCTCTCTTAGAGATAGGTAGAAGATGTATAACGTAACCTCGCTTAGAGATAGGTAGAAGATGTATAACGTAGCCCCTCTTAGAGATAGCTAGAAGATGTATAACGTAACCGCTCTTAGAGATAGTTAGAAGATGTATAACGTAACCTCGCTTAGAGATAGTTAGAAGATGTATAACGTAACCTCTATTAGAGATAGTTAGAAGATGTATAACGTAACCTCTCTTAGAGATAGTTAGAAGATGTATAACGTAACCTCTCTTAGAGATAGCTAGAAGATGTATAACGTAACCCCTCTTAGAGATAGTTAGAAGATGTATAACGTAACCCCTCTTAGAGATAGCTAGAAGATGTATAACGTAGCCCCTCTTAGAGATAGTTAGAAGATGTATAACGTAGCCTCTCTTAGAGATAGCTAGAAGATGTATAACGTAACCTCTCTTAGAGATAGCTAGAAGATGTATAACGTAACCTCTCTTAGAGATAGCTAGAAGATGTATAACGTAACCTCTCTTAGAGATAGCTAGAAGATGTATAACTAACCCTCTTAGAGATAGTTAGAAGATGTATACGTAACCCCTCTTAGAGATAGCTAGAAGATGTATAACGTAACCCCTCTTAGAGATAGTTAGAAGATGTATAACGTAACCCCTCTTAGAGATAGCTAGAAGATGTATAACGTAACTCCTCTTAGAGATAGTTAGAAGATGTATAACGTAGCCCCTCTTAGAGATAGTTAGAAGATGTATAACGTAACTCCTCTTAGAGATAGTTAGAAGATGTATAACGTAACCCCTCTTAGAGATAGGTAGAAGATGTATAACGTAACCCCTCTTAGAGATAGTTAGAATATGTATAACGTAACCTCTCTTAGAGATAGCTAGAAGATGTATAACGTAGCCCCTCTTAGAGATAGGTAGAAGATGTATAACGTAACCTCTCTTAGAGATAGCTAGAAGATGTATAACGTAGCCCCTCTTAGAGATAGTTAGAAGATGTATAACGTAACTCCTCTTAGAGATAGTTAGAAGATGTATAACGTAGCCCCTCTTAGAGATAGTTAGAAGATGTATAACGTAGCCCCTCTTAGAGATAGTTAGAAGATGTATAACGTAACCCCTCTTAGAGATAGGTAGAAGATGTATAACGTAGCCCCTCTTAGAGATAGTTAGAAGATGTATAACGTAGCCCCTCTTAGAGATAGTTAGAAGATGTATAACGTAGCCCCTCTTAGAGATAGTTAGAAGATGTATAACGTAACCCCTCTTAGAGATAGGTAGAAGATGTATAACGTAGCCCCTCTTAGAGATAGTTAGAAGATGTATAACGTAACCTCTCTTAGAGATAGTTAGAAGATGTATAACGTAACCTCTCTTAGAGATAGCTAGAAGATGTATAACGTAACCTCTCTTAGAGATAGCTAGAAGATGTATAACGTAACCTCTCTTAGAGATAGCTAGAAGATGTATAACGTAACCTCTATTAGAGATAGCTAGAAGATGTATAACGTAACCTCTATTAGAGATAGCTAGAAGATGTATAACGTAACCTCTATTAGAGATAGCTAGAAGATGTATAACGTAACCTCTCTTAGAGATAGCTAGAAGATGTATAACGTAACCTCTCTTAGAGATAGCTAGAAGATGTATAACGTAACCTCTATTAGAGATAGTTAGAAGATGTATAACGTAACCTCTCTTAGAGATAGCTAGAAGATGTATAACGTAACCTCTATTAGAGATAGCTAGAAGATGTATAACGTAACCTCTATTAGAGATAGCTAGAAGATGTATAACGTAACCTCTATTAGAGATAGTTAGAAGATGTATAACGTAACCTCTCTTAGAGATAGCTAGAAGATGTATAACGTAACCTCTCTTAGAGATAGGTAGAAGATGTATAACGTAACCTCGCTTAGAGATAGGTAGAAGATGTATAACGTAGCCCCTCTTAGAGATAGCTAGAAGATGTATAACGTAACCGCTCTTAGAGATAGTTAGAAGATGTATAACGTAACCTCGCTTAGAGATAGTTAGAAGATGTATAACGTAACCTCTATTAGAGATAGTTAGAAGATGTATAACGTAACCTCTCTTAGAGATAGTTAGAAGATGTATAACGTAACCTCTCTTAGAGATAGCTAGAAGATGTATAACGTAACCCCTCTTAGAGATAGTTAGAAGATGTATAACGTAACCCCTCTTAGAGATAGCTAGAAGATGTATAACGTAGCCCCTCTTAGAGATAGTTAGAAGATGTATAACGTAGCCTCTCTTAGAGATAGCTAGAAGATGTATAACGTAACCTCTCTTAGAGATAGCTAGAAGATGTATAACGTAACCTCTCTTAGAGATAGCTAGAAGATGTATAACGTAACCTCTCTTAGAGATAGCTAGAAGATGTATAACGTAACCCCTCTTAGAGATAGTTAGAAGATGTATAACGTAACCCCTCTTAGAGATAGCTAGAAGATGTATAACGTAACCCCTCTTAGAGATAGTTAGAAGATGTATAACGTAACCCCTCTTAGAGATAGCTAGAAGATGTATAACGTAACTCCTCTTAGAGATAGTTAGAAGATGTATAACGTAACTCCTCTTAGAGATAGTTAGAAGATGTATAACGTAGCCCCTCTTAGAGATAGGTAGAAGATGTATAACGTAACTCCTCTTAGAGATAGTTAGAAGATGCATAACGTAGCCCCTCTTAGAGATAGGTAGAAGATGTATAACGTAACCTCTCTTAGAGATAGGTAGAAGATGTATAACGTAGCCCCTCTTTGAGATAGTTAGAAGATGTATAACGATGCCCCTCTTAGAGATAGTTAGAAGATGTATAACGTAACTCCTCTTAGAGATAGTTAGAAGATGTATAACGTAACCCCTCTTAGAGATAGGTAGAAGATGTATAACGTAACCCCTCTTAGAGATAGTTAGAATATGTATAACGTAACCTCTCTTAGAGATAGCTAGAAGATGTATAACGTAGCCCCTCTTAGAGATAGGTAGAAGATGTATAACGTAACCTCTCTTAGAGATAGCTAGAAGATGTATAACGTAGCCCCTCTTAGAGATAGTTAGAAGATGTATAACGTAACTCCTCTTAGAGATAGTTAGAAGATGTATAACGTAGCCCCTCTTAGAGATAGTTAGAAGATGTATAACGTAGCCCCTCTTAGAGATAGTTAGAAGATGTATAACGTAACCCCTCTTAGAGATAGGTAGAAGATGTATAACGTAGCCCCTCTTAGAGATAGTTAGAAGATGTATAACGTAGCCCCTCTTAGAGATAGTTAGAAGATGTATAACGTAGCCCCTCTTAGAGATAGTTAGAAGATGTATAACGTAACCCCTCTTAGAGATAGGTAGAAGATGTATAACGTAGCCCCTCTTAGAGATAGTTAGAAGATGTATAACGTAACCTCTCTTAGAGATAGTTAGAAGATGTATAACGTAACTCCTCTTAGAGATAGTTAGAAGATGTATAACGTAACTCCTCTTAGAGATAGTTAGAAGATGTATAACGTAACCCCTCTTAGAGATAGTTAGAAGATGTATAACGTAACTCCTCTAGAGATAGTTAGAAGATGTATAACGTAACCTCTCTTAGAGATAGTTAGAAGATGTATAACGTAGCCCCTCTTAGAGATAGTTAGAAGATGTATAACGTAACTCCTCTTAGAGATAGTTAGAAGATGTATAACGTAACTCCTCTTAGAGATAGTTAGAAGATGTATAACGTAACTCCTCTTAGAGATAGTTAGAAGATGTATAACGTAACCCCTCTTAGAGATAGTTAGAAGATGTATAACGTAACTCCTCTTAGAGATAGTTAGAAGATGTATAACGTAGCCCCTCTTAGAGATAGCTAGAAGATGTATAACGTAACCTCTCTTAGAGATAGCTAGAAGATGTATAACGTAACCTCTCTTAGAGATAGCTAGAAGATGTATAACGTAACCTCTCTTAGAGATAGCTAGAAGATGTATAACGTAACCCCTCTTAGAGATAGTTAGAAGATGTATAACGTAACCCCTCTTAGAGATAGTTAGAAGATGTATAACGTAGCCCCTCTTAGAGATAGTTAGAAGATGTATAACGTAACCCCTCTTAGAGATAGTTAGAAGATGTATAACGTAACTCCTCTAACCTCTCTTAGAGATAGTTAGAAGATGTATAACGTAGCCCCTCTTAGAGATAGTTAGAAGATGTATAACGTAACCTCTCTTAGAGATAGTTAGAAGATGTATAACGTAACCTCTCTTAGAGATAGCTAGAAGATGTATAACGTAACTCCTCTTAGAGATAGTTAGAAGAATGGGCGAGAAAGCAGTTAATCGAGGTTGAAGATTAAATAACAATCACATCACCACACAGTGTCACTGTACTGAGAATTGAACCCACATCACTGTGAGGCCAGGGCCTTAACCATGCGGCGACCCACAACTTCTTGCAGTCACCATAGGGATAACAAAATTATGGGAGACAAATAAAAGGACAACAAAAAATAACAAATGAACTGCCGAAATGAAGTTATATTCAAATTTTCAATTCAAAGACCAGAGACAATCTGATATAAAGAAGAAGCAGGGACAAAACCAGAAAAATAGAGGTGATAAAACTGAGGTTCAAAGTGATATGTACGTAAACAGTTAAATAAGCAGCAGTTATATCATCATCAAGTAGAGTGTCCCTCCTGGAACTTGTCTCATATGACAGCAGCTCTGAAAAACTCTTTGTTCTTTACAAGATGCCTGGCATCAGCAGCAGTTATTCTCAGCTCTTCACTGACATCCTGCACCCAACGTCGTCTAGGTCTTCCTCTCGCTCTTCTTCCGGGCACCGTTCCTTCTAGAATTATCTTCTCCATGCACACATGTCGGTTAATGTGACCAAAATATTTAATTTTCCTTGATTTTATGTTCTTTAATAACCAACTCGCTTTAATATCAAGCTGTTGCAGAACAGAAGCATTTGTACTTTTCTCTGTCCATGATATTCTAAGTACTCTTCTGTGACATTTGCATTCAAAGGCATTAATGATCGCAGTTATAAAGAGTTAACAAAGGCATTAATTATTGCAGTTATATAGAGTTAACAAAGGCATTAATGATTGCAGTTATATAGAGTTAACAAAGACATTAATGATTGCAGTTATATAGAGTTAACAAAGGCATTAATGATTGCAGTTATATAGAGTTAACAAAGGCATTAATGATTGCAGTTATATAGAGTTAACAAAGGCATTAATGATTTCAGTTAAATAGAGTTAACAAAGGCATTAATGATTGCAGTTATATAGTGTTAACAATTAGCTTGGAATCTCCCTAAAGAGTTAATGTTGAATTTAAAAAATAATAAAGAATTAAAATTACAGGAACAAAAACTCAGCGAAGAAACACAGAGACAAACGGAAGTAATATATTATTAATGATGTCTGGCGGCTTGCTTATGCCAAGAAACTGAGACAGTATAAGAAAGACTTAGAAACACTTGGGTTGCAGTACTGACTTCAAATATGTACAGAAATCTAATGCCAAGAAACTGAGACAGTATGAGAAAGACTTAGAAACACTTGGGTTGCAGTACTAACTTCAAATATGTACAGAAATCTAATGCCAAGAAACCGAGACAGTATGAGAAAGACTTAGAAACACTTGGGTTGCAGTAATGACTTCAAATATGTACAGAAATCTAATGCCAAGAAACCGAGACAGTATGAGAAAGACTTATAAACACTTTTGTTGCAGTACTGACTTCAAATATGTACATAAATCTAATGCCAAGAAACTGAGACAGTATGAGAAAGACTTAGAAACACTTGGGTTGCAGTACTGACTTCAAATATGTACAGAAATCTAATGCCAAGAAACTGAGACAGTATGAGAAAGGCTTAGAAACACTTGGGTTGCCATCTGACTTCAAATATGTACAGAAATCTAATGCCAGAAACTGAGACAGTATGAGAAAGGCTTAGAAACACTTGGGTTGCAGTACTGACTTCAAATATGTACAGAAATCTAATGCCAAGAAACTGAGACAGTATGAGAAAGGCTTAGAAACACTTGGGTTGCCTCTGACTTCAAATATGTACAGAAATCTAATGCCAAGAAACTGAGACAGTATGAGAAAGGCTTAGAAACACTTGGGTTGCAGTACTGACTTCAAATATGTACAGAAATCTAATGCCAAGAAACTGAGACAGTATGAGAAAGACTTAGAAACACTTGGGTTGCAGTACTGACTTCAAATATGTACATAAATCTAATGCCAAGAAACTGAGACAGTATGAGAAAGACTTAGAAACACTTGGGTTGCAGTACTGACTTCAAATATGTACAGAAATCTAATGCCAAGAAACTGAGACAGTATGAGAAAGACTTAGAAACACTTGGGTTGCAGTACTGACTTCAAATATGTACAGAAATCTAATGCCAAGAAACTGAGACAGTATAAGAAAGACTTAGAAACACTTGGGTTGCAGTACTGACTTCAAATATGTACAGAAATCTAATGCCAAGAAACTGAGACAGTATGAGAAAGACTTAGAAACACTTGGGTTGCAGTACTGACTTCAAATATGTACAGAAATCTAATGCCAAGAAACTGAGACAGTATGAGAAAGGCTTAGAAACACTTGGGTTGCCGTACTGACTTCAAATATGTACAGAAATCTAATGCCAAGAAACTGAGACAGTATGAGAAAGACTTAGAAACACTTGGGTTGCAGTACTGACTTCAAATATGTACAGAAATCTAATGCCAAGAAACTGAGACAGTATGAGAAAGACTTAGAAACACTTGGGTTGCAGTACTGACTTCAAATATGTACATAAATAACACATTTTATTTGTCGGTAGAAGGATACTAATAACAATAACACGAATCAATATTGTTGTCTAATTGAGAGCCGAAGCGGCTCATTGATTAGTGCACTATTCGACTAGACGAGTGATCTTTGGATCTTTTCCACAGCGTGGAGTTTTGCCCCACAGCGTGGGAGTTTTGCCCACAGCGTGGGGTTTTGCCCACAGCGTGGGAGTTTTGCCCACAGCGTGGGGTTTTGCCCACAGCGTGGGGTTTTGCCCACAGCGTGGGTTTTGCCCACAGCGTGGAGTTTTGTCCCACAGCGTGGGATTTTGTACAGCAAACGTCTTTCAAGTCGATCTAACCTCGACAGAATACCAGAAATGCTGTGGGAAATTAAGTCGGCATCGACTGTCTCCGTTTGTCAAAGTGAAATACGGACATAACACGACATTTACCGATATAACACATTGAGTGTAGCTCTTTAATTTTTATAGCAAATACTCATCACCATTATTAACCTCTTTGTCTCAAGAGACAATAGGTTTGGCGTCACGTTGTTTGTTCTGTGCTGAATCACATCGTCTGTTGTAGCTGTAATGGTATATTCTGGAGTGATAATCATTGCCACAGCCGCTGCAGGTGAAGCTGATGACTGGAGCCGATGCAGAGGATGGTCTCTCTGCCCTCTGCACTCTCTTTTACCTCCACATATGATGTGTTTCTCTTCTGTTAGTTTTGAACAGTCCCTCACTGCCGCTTGCCATGCTCGCCTGTCTCTAGCCAACCGCTTCCAATGATCTTTGTCTATTCTTCATGAAGTTGCAGGTGTCAATGATGTGTCAACAAAATCGACTACGAAGTGACCAATTTCTAATAGAGTAGCTGAATTGCCCAATCGTCAACTACCACCTCTTGACTTCACTGATAGAGTCCAGAGGAACACAAACACGACTATAAAATAACATCAGTTTTGTAAACACATTTTTTTCTGCTTTCTATATGTGTTGTAAGTAATCTCTTCACGTTAGAGATAATACTAGATGTGATCTTTCTCTATCCGATCTACGTCGAACTTTTCTTTCTGCGTTGATCACATCTGATAATTATCTGTTAATCTTGCTAGTTAACAAACATTATCTGTTAATCTTGCTAGTTAACAAACATTATCTGTTAATCTTGTTAGTTAACAAACATTATCTGTTAATCTTGTTAGTTAACAATCATTCTCAAACAGATTGTCCTGAACAAAATGTTGCCACCTTAACAGTCATTTGGAAACTGCTGTCATGCTTAAATTATTAGTTCCATCCTCAATCAATTTTCTCCATAGTCTTGCTCTTCTCTTTGTCGAGATGTATCCTTCCATAATGGTCTTTTACAACCCTTCATGCCTTTTTATATCTCTAACATACTTCAATTTTCCCATTTTTATTTGCAGTATCAGCCAAAATTTCTTTCATTTTGAGTTCTTTCTGAATAGATCTATTTGTTCTATTTTCTGCTCACGATATACGGAATACTTTTTTGTAACACTTATATATTCAATATATATGCTTTTTCACAGCTTTGTAAAATGTCAATTTTTCCCACCCATTCATTGCCAATTGAAATGTGCATACTCTTAGTAGTTTCCTCTCACTTTCATTCCATACTGTTTTTAGTTGTTAAAGTTTTTGTAAAGATCTGTTTGTTCTTGAGTTGAGTTTTTATGTTGTTCAACAACGTTGTTTTAAAATGTACTTTATCTTATGAAACCAAATGTGTGTGACCTGCACACGTTTTTATTTGCTTATATACTGTCCATGATTTGCGTTGATATAACAGAATTGGTTATATAGTTTAATACTTAAGAACTCAATATCTTATTTGTATTGACAATAACACATTCAAGTTTCTAGAATATTTGTGATCTGGCTTATTTTATTACATTCTTTCCCCCAGAAAAAAACCCATTTTTTTCATGTGAAGTTATTATGTTTCTAAGATAATTAAATCGCCTGATTTGTTTTACAATGTCCCGAGGGTAAGAGAGAGATAAAAAGCGACATGTCGAGTTAAACCTGGCACAGATCCATCTCAATCCCGGTCTAGATAATAGCAGAAGAGAAGAGGAGATGTACAAAGACGGTGGGATGGATATGGTGGAGAATTGATATATAAACAACATAAAAATAATGAAATTGAAGCAAGAGCAACCAGGAAGTCCCACGATGCTGGAGAAAACGCTGAACATGACAAGAATAATGGCAGCATTCAAACGCAAGAAGTTGTAGTAATAGGAGAATAAAAAATGTATTTATCCAGCCTCCATTATGGTTTGCCAGTTTCCAAGTGCTGTGCTAAATGATGTGTACCTCTATTCCACGTGATGTTTACCGCTTCTCCTGAAAACCAACCACTCCCGCACCCCATCTCGTCTCTCACTTTGCTTTATGATTGTGCTTTGTAGCGTTTATGAATCAGTGTCTTAACAATTACATTCATCTTCATACTTATCGATCTGCAGCTCAATGTGCTTGTTTACATTCACAACAATTATCTCAATAACTAAAGTACACATCAAAGTGCACAAAACTAAACAGATTGTCGTAATATAGAATTTATCAGATAGTTATCTATATATATATATATAAGATTCAGTTGAATGTAATTGTATGTATGTTTGTTCCCATTGTTTGAAGATATCTGGATATCATACGGACTTGAAATTTGGCAAGAAGGTAGCTTTCATAGATGGGAAGATGTAAAAATTATAAAACGGGAATATTTATTTCGTCTCTATATTTAATTTCCAACTTAACGAAATGACCATGACAAGTTTAAAAAAAAAGTTGTATCTATGTCTTAACGTGCCGGTCACATGATAAAGCAATGATGAAGTAACATGTTACGCTAATAGTTGATGCTATTTATAGGTATTTCTGTACTTCTGACAATGGCCGAATGGATTTGATGCTTGACTGCCATGCGGGAGACCGTGTTCAATTCACGGAAGGTTAATCATTTTGAAAATAAATAAATATTATTAACACATCTGGTCACTATTTGGATCAGTTTATAATCTGAATAAATTCAATTTGCCAATTGTTATTTGTAAACTTTCAAGGGAATTCTATTGTATCAGGTTTTACTGGCAATAGGAATGAGGGACATTTTAATCTTTGTTGGTCAACCGACAAAGTTTTCCCACCAAGCATGGAGAGAAAACGTATTGTTATTAATGCAAAGCGCCCGCCTGCCCAGCGTGTTCGTAGCGCGTTGGACGACGGGTGACAAGTCTCCCCTGTGAGTGCGGTTCAATTCCGCAGGCTGGCAGAAAAGCCACAGATTCTCCAGATTTACGGTGTTCGTAGCACCGACCAGAAGGGTTACGATGTCAATGGCACCGAACCGTAGAGCTGAAAGCTCAAGTGCTTCTGGATCGGAAAACAAAACAAACAATTAATGGAAAGCAACCGATTTGAGGGACGGACACGTTTCTTTAATATGCTTAACCTCACACTGTTTGAGACTTTGCAACTAGATGTAAACTAAATTCTATGTGCGAAGAACGGTTACATCTGCTAGTCATTTATATGAGGACTATCATCTCAGCCCTCCGGACACGTCCATAGGTGCTCCGATCTCCGCCTCAACAAATCCAGCAGAGAACTGAGAAGACATATCACGATCTGATACACATACAGGATATTGTATGATCAAATGAATGTATGTGATCAGTGTGTAGTCAGTTTGTCTAACACACAATATATGATATGTAACAAAAGACATATTTATTCCAACTCTCTGCTATCAGTGCCAAACATGACCCTGACTAAGACACAAGAAAGAAAGATTACAACATGTGAAATGAGATGTCTACGAAAAGCTGTCAATGTTACAAGGCGAGATAGAGTGAGAAACGAGAATATCAGAAGCATCGTTGGTACTATACCATGCATTCAGTACATCGAGAAGCAAAGATTCAAGTGGTTCGGCCATTTAATGGGAATGGAACCACATTTACTACCATCACGTGCCTATAATAATCGACACTCAGGGCGCAGAGCACGAGGCAGACCAAGAACACGATGGATAGATAACATATCAGAGTCCCTGCGAAAGCATGGACTGACAACGTCAAGCGCAACACACCTGGCACAAAATAGGAAACTAACTCTCCCCACGACGCTTCACGGCAAATGTGGTTAAGATAAGATAAGATAAGATAACAAAGACAGCTTTATTATAATTTGAACTGAGAGACAAACAGAGGTCACACTCTTACAGAAAATGAGATGCACAAAGTATATACGTACAGTTGGTATCTTCTACAAACCCCAAGGAATTAGGGTTTTCACTCTTTTCCTATATTTGAGTGGAGGTGCAGTCGATATCAGACTGAGATAGTCTATATAGCAGTAACTGAGATCATGTCTATAATATACACACATAAACACATATACACATACACACAAGCACATATACTCGCACATAAAACACATAAACACATACACACAGACGCACAAATACACAATCACACAATCACACATACACATATTCAAACAGACACACATACACACACATACACACTTACACATATTTATACTTACATACATACACACTTACACACATACACACATACACACATGCACACTTACACACATATACACATACACACATGCACACTTACACACATACACACTTACACACTTAAACACACATACACACTTACACACATACACGCTTACACACGTACACACTTATGCACATTCACACTTAGACACACACACACTTACACACATTCACACTTGCACACACGCACACTTACACACATACACACTTACACGCATACACACTTACACACTTACACACTTACACACATACACCCATACACACTTAGACACATACACACATACACACTTACACACATACACACTTACGCACATACACACTTACACACATTCACACTTACACACATACACACTTGCACACATACACACGTACACACTTACACAGATACACACTTACACACATACACACATACACACTTACACACATACACACGTACACGCTTACACACATACACACTTACACACATACACACATACACACATACACACATACACACTAATACACATACACACAAACACACTTATACACATACACGCATACACACTTACACACTTACACACATATACACTTACACACATACACACATACACATATACACACATAAACACATATACACATACACACAAGCACATATACTCGCACATAAACACATAAACACATACACACAGACGCACAAATACACATTCACAATCACACATACACATATTCAAGCAGACACACAAACACACACATACATACTTACACATATGCACACTTACACACATATACACATACACACATGCACACTTACACACATACACACTTACACATACATACACACTTACACATACATACACACATGTACACATACACACTTACACACATACACACTTACACATATGCACACTTACACACATATACACATACACACAGGCACACTTACACACATACACACTTACACACACATACACACTTACACAAATACACGCTTACACACGTACACACTTATACACATTCACACTTAGACACACACACACACACACTTACACACATTCACACTTGCACACACACACTTACACACATACACACTACACATATACACACATACACACTTACACACATACACACACACTTACACACACTTACACACATACACACTTACACACATACACACATACACACTTACATACTTACACACATACAGACCTACACACATTCACACTTACACACTTACACACATAAACACAAACACTAACCTAGATTAAATCCCTGAGTTCCTTCTTCATGTTTCCATAACAACAATATTCCATAGAAGAGATTCCAGAAATGTCCCCTGAAGTCTGCTAATGTCAGTTGGACATAACGTCTCTATTCCAGAACTCAGGAACTAATCCCCGAGAGAGTTTCATATCATTTATTGGTCTACACTATTGTACTGTACTAGTTCACAACTATCATCTATTCACAACTACTCTGTGGTACTGTACTAGTAAGTACATCTATTCACATCTACTCTGTGGTACTGTACTAGTAAGTACATCTATTCACATCTACTCTGTGGTACTGTACTAGTAAGTACATCTATTCACATCTACTCTGTGGTACTGTACTAGTAAGTACATCTATTCACATCTACACTATAGTACTGTACTAGTAAGTACATCTATTCACATCTACACTATAGTACTGTACTAGTAAGTACATCTATTCACATCTACTCTGTAGTACTGTACTAGTAAGTACATCTATTCACATAACTTATATTTTGTCAGATTGTGATATCACTTGTCTTTTATCAGATTTGTGTATCTAGTAGTGTCACGTCATATTTCTATTTTAATCAGCGTCACGTCATATTTCTATTTTAATCAGCGTCACGTCATATTTATGTATAAATCAACGTCATGTTTTATTTCTATGTCAATCATCACGTTTTATTTATGTATCAATCAGCGTCACGTTATATTTCTATATAAATCAGCGTCACGTTACATATCTAGATAAATCAACATCACATCATATTTTTATATAAATCAGCGTCACGTCATATTTCTATTTCAACCAGATTCACGTCATATTTCTATTTCAACCTGTGTCACGTCATATTTCATTGTCAATATGTGTCACGTCATATTTCATGTAATGTAATAATTCAAAGAAAATGAAAGAGATCCAAACCGAGGAGAACATATCCAACATACAGAGAGAGAGAGAGAACTTGTGAGAACTGACGAAGTAGCATCACTAGTCCATCCAGCACGCAATAACATAGTACAGAAACACTGATAGAAGGAAGTGTCAACGCAAAACCAGGGAAGGGGGTGGGGTGAATGTGGCTGGGGTGGAGGAAGGGAAGAATGTTTGAGAAACTGTCCTGGCTTATAGCCCTCACCCAGGCGCTAGTCACGTGAGACAACAAAGCGCACCAATTGTTGTCAGCGAGAATTAAGTTTGGTTCCATGACCACCGCCGGACGCACAGCCATCAGAATTGAAACTGATCGTTTACTTCTTACATCTCTCTATCTCTCTTCTTTCTCTCTTTCTCTCTCTCTCTCTGTGGGTGTATGTAGGGGCATGCAGCCATCAGAATTGAAAGTGATCGTTTACTTCTTCCATCTCTCTCTGCATCTCTCTCTCTTTGTGGCTGTATGTGTATGTAGGTATGTGTGTGTGTGTGTGTGTAGGTATGTATGTGTATTTGTAGTGCATATATACGAATAAACACACGGATACGCAGAAAGACACTATACCCCACAACACCACACATACACACCACACACACAGCACATACACACGCACACATCACACACATACATACATTCACACACACCACACATCACACACAACACCACACACACACACAAAACACACACACACCATGAGAAGTTTATTATTATTATTATTATTCTAGTTTATATAGACACTACAACTGATTGATTGATTTCATTGATTGATTTGATTGATTGATTGATTGATTGATAGAAACATTAACATTACACTTCCGTGAATAACCATGTGTATTTCAATCTCTTTCTTACACATAAAGATATCGGCGATAGTGCACAAATTCAGTAGCATCGGCGAGGGTCCCCAATGTAATTTTGAAGATTGTGGAAATTTTATCAAATTTTAGTTTAATTGTTTTTATTTAGAATTTTGCTCAGGCAGCCACTTTGCAGCTTACTTTATTTCGATTTTCAACTACCAATGCTTATTTTACTGCTCAGTTTACACACGGGACCTCCATTTTAATCGTTTGTCTCCGATAGGACTATGAATCGTTTGTCTCCGATAGGACTAGAAATCTTGTCTCCGATAGGACTAGAAATCTTGTCTTCGATAGGACTAGAGATCTTGTCTCCGATAGGACTAGAAATCTTGTCTCCGATAGGACTAGAAATCTTGTCTCCGATAGGACTAGAAATCTTGTCTCCGATAGGACTAGAGATCTTGTCTCCGATAGGACTAGAAATCTTGTCTTCGATAGGACTAGAAATCTTGTCTTCGATAGGACTAGAAATCTTGTCTCCGATAGGACTATGAATCGTTTGTCTCCGATAGCACTAGGAATCGTTTATCTTCGATAGGACTAGGAATCGTTTGTCTCCGATAGGACTAGAAATCTTGTATCCGATAGGACTAGAAATTGTTTGTCTCCGATAGGACTAGGAATCGTTTGTCTCTGATAGGACTATGAATCGTTTGTCTCCGATAGGACTATGAATCGTTTGTCTCCGATAGGACTAGAGATCTTGTCTCCGATAGGACTAGAAATCTTGTCTCCGATAGGACTAGAAATCTTGTCTCCGATAGGACTAGAAATCTTGTCTCCGATAGGACTAAGAATCGTTTGTCTCCGATAGGACTAGAAATCTTTCTCCGATAGGACTAGGAATCTTGTCTCCGATAGGACTAGGAATCGTTTGTCTCTGAAAGGACTAGGAATTCGATCTTACCTACACTGAGATCGGGGTAGTATGAGGATGGAGGTTGAGGCCGTTACTGCTGCCCTCCATTGGATCTCTGGGACTTCATTTACTGGGGCAGTTGTTGTATCTGACTATCAGTCGATGCTTCACAAGATCCAGAAGGGCAGGTTTCGGTATGAGTGGATGTCGTCTATAGAAGTTTCTAACCTCCAGCGGCTTACGTGGATATGCTGTCCTGGGCATGCGGGTGTTTACGGTAATGAGAGAGCGAACAGGCTTGCATCAACAGCATCGATTGTTGGGGAGTTGACGATGGATAAGGGGTATATTCTTCGGTCTCTTCGAGACTCTCTGTTGGATGAGGACACTAAAATCGATGTTGAATCGATCAAGCGATTTAAGCAGTTTGGAATTACCCGTTGTTCAAGTCGAACTGGATGCCTGAGAGGCAGAGTGAGAGGTGTGTTTAATCAGCGAGCCACAGGAACCATCAGTATGCATACTCTTCGATATCTGTTGGGGAGACTGAGCACCTATGGGTCTGACCGGAGTGCAATTACGTCAGTTTAGTAACCAATAACCAATAAGATCGGGGATCTGGAAAATATTCCGATTTATTCATATGGGAAGCGAACTGAGTATCTTTGGAGCGAGGTGCGAGCCCTTACCCTACGCTCACAGAGATCCCCAAAATGAACCACTATGTCCTGATATAACCAAAGGAAGACTTGTTCTTAGATTAAAATAGCCGTGTCTCGACTTTAAGATGATTCTATTTCCTCTATCTCTTTCTCTCTCTCTCTCTATATATATATATATATATCTTTTACGTTACATCATTCAGCACCATTTGGAGGTCTGGGGCTTATCGTTCGGCGACGTGTCCAGTTTCAGCCAGCGTTCACTGGGTTCGCTTTCCGTCAGCCTTTGGCTGTCCCCAGCCTACCTGCAAGGCAGCAGATATTTCTTCTATTTAAAGAATGCCTACCAGCTAGCCTCGTTGTTAAGACACCCACACTGACAGCTAAGCAACAGATAATCAACAGCATTGTCATGCCTACATTGTATTAGCAGAGCCAAACATGGACAAGGAGCAAAGCAAAGCCACAAAAAATAACTACATGTGAAATGCGATGCTTACAAAAAGTTACCAACAACACCAGAAAAGACAGCCACAACGTCAGCATAAGAAAGAAAGTTGGGACAGAACTTTGCTTGAATTACACTGAGAAACACTAAATGAAGTGGTTCGGACACTTAATAAGAATGTAACAGAGCTTAACTGTATACAGAATCTGCAACAGAATATCAGGAAAGAAGGCGTGAGGAAGACCACTAAAAGATGGTTATATTGCATAGCAGAATCCTGTCAAAAGCAAAAATAACTATCACCCAAGCCACTAGAGAAACGCAAGACAAAAACAGAAAACCACGACAATGGGCTACAATCCGGTAACAGTATGACGACAAAAGAAGAAGAAAGAAGAATAGTCTTTTATAAAACATACAAACAAATTACATAAAATGTTTATTTTTATCACAGTAATACACTTGAATGTACTTTTTTAACAAGAAAACAATACAACAAATACATGACTGATTTGTGAATGGAACAGACTGATTGAAAAAGGTTAATGGGTAAAATATGGAAACAAATCTGAGACGAACTTGGAAGAGAGAAGTTGAAGATAGAAAGCAAATATAGATGGATAGCTAAATAAAGAAATCGATATCAAGCCAACTGTGAGGCTCATGTCCAGCCCGAGTGAAAGGTCATCCTTTAGAAAATGCTAGAGGGTGAGTGAATCAATACGGTTCCTGGAAGTAGAAACGTAGAAATGAATAGCTGGAATGGAGGAGGATGTAATGATTCTTTTTTAAGAGTAAGACTAATAGAAGGAACATAGATTTAAAATGAGAGACAGTGCGAGTAAAATATTAGATTGCTGAAAGAAGACATATTGAATATAACATAGAGGGGAGAAGAGATAATTGTGGTCAATTGAGGAATTTCAATGACAATGGAGAAAATATACCAATTTCTAATATAGCATATATAGTGGTACAGTAACACGTACATTTCGATAGACAACTGTAGGTAGGATAGACATATATACGTATAGATGGTACATACGTAGACCATAGACACTTATAGTTAGTACATACATAAACATACAGTTAGCATACAGAACATAAGTCGAATAGTAAACACATATATGTATAGATTGATAGATGAATATATAGAAGTGTGTGTAAATATATATATATATATAGCGAGAAATAGAGAGAGAGAGAGAGAGAGAGAGCAAGAGAGCGAGAAAGAGAGAGAGAGAGAGAGGGCGAGAGACAGACAAATAGATTATATTAGACTAGAGATATGTAGACATATAGACACATTACATTAGATTAGTTTAGAAAGATAGCTAAATAGCTAATAGATAGATGGATGGATAGATAGCGTGCTTTCTTATGTCTAATGTAATACTAATGTAGATTTTGAACTTATCTGTCAGGCAGTTTAGCTTGTTCTTTCAATCCCTCAAGTGAGTATAAGTATGCACTTTTAATTCTCTGTCAGTTGCAATAGATCAAATGAATAATATGTCAAGACAGTGACAGGAAAAGTAATATAGTACAGGCAAAGACGCTATTCTATCTTCTCGGGGTGATCATTAGAATCGACTAAATGTTGCAGACTTGCAAAGTATGTAGGGATCGATCAAAGAAGCCACCCACGACAAGTAGTCGTACGGAAAGTGCAGCTGAGAACACTATATTTGCTCGCGTCAGACGAGCAACATTTCAGAGTGACTGCGTTTATACGATTTCCCTGACCGACATCTAGGTATTGAGTATCATCACAACTATTGTTTAGTCGCGTCCGAGACAGATGTCATATGTTGGTCAGAGTAAAGTGAAAGATATCAGTCAGATTGATCTTACTAGAATTATAAATTCTACCTAGTTCTATAAATGGACGCGGTTTCCTTAATCCCGTCAGAAAACGAAACAATGAAAACTCGTCAGTTCCTTAGAGAGACACCATTAGAGAGACACAATCAATCTGTTCACTCAGTCTTAAGTGTTGAATGAGATTTATTGCTACGTTAAGTTTGAGCAAAATATAGACTGATGACTAATATCAGCAAAGCTGGTCTTTTACCACCGTTTCCTTACTACCTACAAGGATTCAGTACTAAGTGCTACCTACAAGGATTCAGTACTAAGAGCTACCTACAAGGATTCAGTACTAAGTGCTACCTACAAGGATTCAGTACTAAGTACTACCTACAAGGATTCAGTACTAAGTGCTACCTACAAGGATTCAGTACTAAGTGAAAACTATAATTGTGTTGTTGCGTAACGTTATGTGTCTATAGAAAACTGTGAGGCTTGTTCCTTCAGGGAACAATCTCCCCGTTGTAATAACGACATATCGTGCTATGTTCTTTGGCTCTACTCGCATTCAAGTCGCAACGAGGGACTTATAAATTGCTGTTCTAGAAAAGCTCAAAAGTGATCGGACGTCGCGAAGATTGTGCGAGAAGTGAACTCCACCAAACTCCCTTCATTGAAATCAGTTCCACCTCGGCACTTTCATCTCTTGTATACTTGATCAGAAATATTAAGTAATTGTACACTGTACAATAACTTGTACTATATACCCTACAGTCTGTAAAGACTACAGGAAATATTTATGTTCTCAAATCATTGTTATAGATATTCTCATGCTAAATAAATAGAGAATAAACACATATCAATGGTCTCAGGAAAACCATTTAACACAGGATTCGAACCCACCTGCCACACATGTCGTAAGAGGCATGAACAACTGACATGATATGAATTCTATGACAACTGCAAGAGAATACAGAGAGTAAGAAAGTCATTATTCACGTCTTGCGTCAATTTGTTAAAGGCATTTGACACGGTCAGCAGAGCAGGACTTTATAAAATATTGAAATATTGGCTGTTCTCCAAAGTTGTTCCAACTGATCATCTCCTTACATGATGACATGACGTCCAGCATACAGTTCGATGGCAGTACACCCGATAATAATAATAATAATTCCTCTCGTACCGTTATACGTTACATAGGGCCTGCAAGTAATTTCTCCATACCGCTCTATCCTGGGCAACTCCTCCATGGAACTGAGACCGATATTTCCTGCCTCTCTCAGCAAAGTTCGCTTCAGGGTCTCCTTAGGTCGACCTCTCTTTCTTGAACCCTTTGCATCCCACTTCAATGCCTGCTTTGATATTCGTTGATCATTTCTCCTCAATGTGCCCAACATATCTCCATATTCTCTTTCTTATAACAGTACACCTGATAGCTTCGAGGTTATTATTAGAGTCATACAGGGCTGTGCCCTTGCCCCAACTCTCTCTGGCATCTTCTTCGCAGTCTTCTACACTTTCGGGGATGCTGATGATTCACTCTTCAACTTGGCTGGCTTTCTAGCTAAGACAAAAACGACAGAAATCCTTCTCAGAGAACTCCTTTTCGCTGTCGATGGTTCCTTAATCGCACATAGTGAGCTTATCCTGCAATCCCTAATCAATAATTTGACAAGAAAGTGCGATCTAGTTTCTCTGTCTGTAAGTGTCCCCCAAAACAGTGTTGTTAGGTTAGAGAAGTAACTCTTCAAGAAATATCACTTTAAATTGGTAACAATTTAATAGTAGAAGACTAGCTAGGACATGCTCAGCAGTAGAAGACTAGCTAGGACATGCTCAGCAGTAGAAGACTAGCTAGGACATGCTCAGCAGTAGAAGACTAGCTAGGACATGCTCAGCAGTAGACGACTAGCTAGGACATGCTCAGCAGTAGAAGACTAGCTAGGACATGCTCAGCAGTATACGACTAGCTAGGACATGCTCAGCAGTAGAAGATTAAGATGTCTAGGACATGCTCAGCAGTAGAAGACTAAGATGTCTAGGACATGCTCAGCAGTAGAAGACTAGCTATGACATGCTCAGCAGTAGAAGACTAGCTATGACATGCTCAGCAGTAGAAGACTAGCTAGGACATGCTCAGCAGTAGAAGACTTTGATGGCTAGGACATGTGATAGGAAGAAATAATAGCCGCATACCAGAACAGGAGTTAGTGAACTTTCAGATGGCAAAAGACTTTAAGGCAGACCATTGCTCAGATATACGGATTCTGTAGAGCCTCAATGAAGAACTTTTTTCTCGGTCCCAACAAATTAGACAAAGAAGCTGATGGCCGAGATGTGGAAAATAACATTACAGAAAGGTGTGGAATCTTTTGAAAAGAGACTTAGGGATGAGCTGAAAGTCAAGAGAAACAAGCACAAACTCAGAAGTTGTCAAAGTAAAACGCTTGCCAATTGACCGTCTGTAAACACAAAAAGGCCATACAAGCAAGATATGAAGGTTCTTGACATATACACATGCACATAGGAAACAGTCGTCAAATTCAGATATGCCTGCGAAAGGAGATGTGGAGTAGGGGATGTTACATTTTGAGGATATTCTGATCAAAGAGGAAACGAGACCTTTCTTCAGGATTTAATCCCATCTCGAAACACCTGTCTCATCCACTAGGTTTTGAGAATTGAGACATAGACCGTCACTATTGCATCAGACTTTACAATCCCCAACGGAACTACGAAGTATCTACCAGCTCTATGGTCCCTCGGGACTAAAAGATGCCTACTAACCCGCTGCCGGCAAAGGAGAAGTTTACACGTTCTAGCATCGATATTACCAACACTGACTTTCAAAATATAATAGAATACATACAATAAAATATATTGTCAGACAGAAATCCCCCTCCAATTCTCCTTCCCCACCTCAATCAGCGAAGACACCCTCAGTATTATAACATTGCAGTATCGATATTACCAACCTTGGTCCTTGACCTCGCAGTTGAGATCAAAACAATGAACAAAAATACTAAGACGCAAAATAAGTTAGCGGAGACAACCAAAATATAACAAAATGTAAAGAATAATTCACACTTATCTCCCATTAAGTTAACAAGCTGTTTATCAAGACAATTCAAGGTTGGAATTTGACAAATGTATAAATTATTTTATGGCCATTAACTCATTTGTAGCCACCAACTACAGATGCACAATATCATCCAATAATTGCTTCAAATATAGATTTTGTTTCTATTTTGTTAGGCTGCGAATCGTTGCAGAGAGGAAGTGCTATGTGGCAACAAATTCGTCATTATTCTTTCTCTCCTAAATGTCTATATCGTAAGATAGAGTTATGTATCATTTATTAATTGATTTTTCCGACTCCATCTTGAAGGGAAAACAAGTAAAACAAAGCAATATAGTTTTACAAAGCCCAAAAATAAGGTGCAACGACGTTTTGACCAAAAGGCCTTTATCAAGTAAAGGATGCGAGTCACTAGGGCAAATACAAATAAGATCCAGACCTTTGTCAACGGATGTTTGCGGCGGATTCTCAGATTGAGATGGTATGATAGAGTTAAAAACACGGATCTGTGAATAAGAACAGGGCAGGAACCTATGATGACACAGGTCAAGAGGAGAAGATGGCGATGGATAGGCCATACCTTGCGGAAGACACAGTCGAGTGTCACTAGACAGGTGCTCGAGTGGAACCGCAGGGAAAACGAAAAGAGGACGCCCTAAGCAGACTTGGAGACGAGGTCTTATTGAGGAGCTGAAGAGTGCTCAATTGACCTGGGAGACCATAAAAGAACAGCCAGAGAGCGAGAAGAGTGGCCAACAACTGTTGAGGCCCTATGCTCCACGAGGAGCAGAGAGGATTAATGATGAAGTAAAGGATGGGAAAGAAGAGAAGAAATTCAGACCTTATATACGCTAGATATAACATATACAGTCAGATAATGAATTCCTAACGGCCTTAAAATCGTGCAGTTCCTTTCCCGTTTTGCCATGTTATTAAAAAGCAGCTGATAATAATTAATAATAGTTGCAAAACTTTCTTAGTTAGTAAATATTAAATTATAATATCAATTTAGAATAGCAAAAATAAAATAGTTAATAGAAGAAAACAATGTTCTTAATCTGAACTTGGACTGTCTGCTTGACTCCACGAAAGTTAAAATCTCGTGGGGCCGGTCGTTCAAAGCAGAGTCGATTCAAATATGTTATTTATTTGAAAGTATGAGATGAGATGCCTGAGCGTTCTTAAGTGAAAAAGCAAATACATGTAGGATGGGGTAGAAGAATAGTGGCAATAGAAAACATTATTGCTAAAGCAGGAAGGACGTGTTCATTGGAGTTGTTACAGCTATATTCCATTCCCAGCGTTATACGTTACATAAGATATTCAAGCAATTTCTCTGTACCGCTCTATCATGAAAAACTCATTCAAACTCTTCTATGAAATTGTATACGATACGTCACTCTCTCCGTAAAGTTTGTTCCAGTGTTTCCCTATGACGTCCTTTCTTTCTTGAACCATTTGTCTCCTACTTGAATGCATGCTTTGTAATTCTTTGATAATTTCTTCTCAGAGTATGCCCAACATATCTTCATCTCTTTTTTTATACCAGTTCTTACTATTTGTTGATCAGATTTTCCTGGATGTGTTGAGAACAATATTTAGATTTTCCTGGATGTGTTGAGAAAAATATAATGTTATTTAGAAAATTTGTTTTTACTTGCAATATAAATGGAGACTGCAGTCAAACTATATAGAATTGTGAAACACATAATAACAAAGTACAGCAACGTTTCGACCAAAAGGCAAACGAACAACAGGAGTGACGAATTAAAAAAACCCACTACATATGGACGACTACATACTGAGACATTCAAACGTTCCTAATGAAAATTGTTTTTGCTTTTACTTGACATTCTGATTAACTTTAAAGTCGACGGAGTAACACAGAGAGTCAGAATATATAACACCGTTGCCACATAGCATCTATATTGATAACAAAACAGCAGCTATAAAAGTAGACAAACAGATGAGAACTTTCCAGAAGAAAGAAAAAACGTAAACAGATAAAAAAGGAAATTAGGCAAAGATGTAAATTATCATCTGTTCTGCTATCTCTGTGTAGCGAAATGTTTTGAGATCAATAAACATTTATTGATTCATTGATAGGGTCATTAATCATTGCGCTTTGGTGAGTAGCCATGTGTACTCCAATATCTTTCTTACACAGGAAGATCTTAGCGGCAGTTCATGAACTCCGTAGCACCTGCGAGGGTCCCCGATGTGATTTAGAAGATAATGAAGAAATTTTGTAGAAATGTTATTTTTCAATCTTTTCTAATGAATTTTGTCAGGGCGGCGGTTTTCTAGTCTGATCTACTCGATTTTGAGCGGGCGGTTTTCTAGTCTGATCTACTCGATTTTGAGCGGGCGGTTTTCTAGTCTGATCTACTCGATTTTGAGCGGGCGGTTTTCTAGTCTGATCTACTCGATTTTGAGCGGGCGGTTTTCTAGTCTGATCTACTCGATTTTGAGCGGACGGTTTTCTAGTCTGATCTACTCGATTTTGAGCGGGCGGTTTTCTAGTCTGATCTACTCGATTTTGAGCGGCCGATAGTTTTTTAACGTGTTCATATTGAACACGGGACATATATTTTATTGTCCGTCTCCGATAGGACTAGAAACTCGATCTCACCTACACTGAGATCAGGGATCTCTGGAAAAATATCATGATGGCTCCACGAGGAACGAACCGAGTACCCATGACACGAGAGGCTAGCACCTTACCTCTACGTAATTTCACAGAGTACCAGAAAAACATTGAGAAATAAAGGAGGCCCTAGTGATGTTGACCACACAATTTATCGTGTGCGAACGGTCAATAAAACAAATACGGACCTAGCACTGAATTCCCTCAAATACCTCATTTTATGAAAAAGGGTTCATTTTTTTTACTTTGAAATTGTATAGAAGCTACCTAGAGTTGGTTTTAAAGAAGAACTCTGCCCGCGTGCCCAGCTTGTTCGTAGCGCGTTGGACTACGGGTGACTAGTCCTCTGTAAGTGCGGGTTCAACTCCGCGGACTGGCAGAAAAGCTACAGTTTCCCCAGATTTACTGTGTTCGTGGCACCGAGCCGAAGGGTTACGATGTCCATGACACCGAGCCGAAGAGCTTTCAGCTCAAGGATCGTGAAAAAAAAACAAAAAAGGAGAACTCTGATAATACCACACTGTCTGCTTAAATAACTCTTGCTGTTCTGAAACTATTTCGGGTTCAAAAACAGAGAAAAACTCAATGTCTGCTTAAATAACTCTTGCTGTTCTGAAACTATTTCGGGTTCAAAAACAGAGAAAAACTCAATGTCTGCTTAAATAACTCTTGCTGTTCTGAAACTATTGCGGGTTCAAAAACAGAGAAAAACTCAATGTCAACATAAAATAGAGTAAATCTTGATTTTTTTTTTTTTTTAGCTTGAAATGATACAGGAAAGTTTAGAACACATAGTGACTGACAATTGGTAAAATCAATGCGAGATGAGATAGATTGCCACAGAGAGAAAATTCTAGACATCCTAGCTTCCTGGCAAGGAAAAATGTCAACATTCCAACTGATAGTCCGTGAATATTTGTGCAGATTCAATATTTTGAATTTATAGATACAGAAAGAAGACGTGCTTTTACCCTAAGACTTACATCCGTATTGGTTATGAGTGTCATTTCTAATGTTGTAAATAATATGAATAATTGTAGTTCAACTTGGTACAAGCAGAATGGTTATACGTCGATGTAAAAGGAATGTGCCTGCTTTGTGTTACAAGAGCCGAACATGGACAATAAGCAAAGCACAGTCGCACAAAATAACTACATGTGAAATGCAATACCTACGAAAAGTTAACAACAACACAAGAAAAAACAGAGTCACCAACATCAGTATAAAAAAGAAATTGGGACAGAACCTTGCTAGAATTGCATTGAGAAACAAAGAATGAGATGGTTCTGCCACCTCATGTATGAAACCAAACTCTACTGTATACATTGTATTCTACAACAGAACACCAGGAAAGAAGGCGATAGAAAGACCACGAAAAAGATGGTTAGATAGCATAGTAGAATCCTGTCAAAAAAAGAAAAAAACTTAACGCCTAAGCTACTAAACCACGACACTGGGCAACAACCTGATAGTAGTGGGATGAGAAAAGAAGGAGAAGGAACACAGCTTCACAATAGTCAACACAATCATTATCGAGTTGGTTGTGCAAACATAACTTTGCTGAATTCAATTTGTGTATGTTCAAACTAATTTAGTACTTCAACATAGTTGAAATTAGCGACGCATATCTTACGTTACCGTGAGTTTTGACTGCAGTGTCATTCTGTAAGAGATGACAAGTGTTTAATCATTAATACTTTCTTTCTTATTTAACACCCGTTTTCATACCTCGAAGTATATTCGGAAATACGGAGTTAGCGCTGTATTTTTTTTAACTCTCGACACACAATGGTTTATGTGATCAGCAACAAGTCGTCTGCCTTTATTTACTGCTTAATGCTTTTCCTGCTATCCAATTGTGGCTGGTTTGACAAGAGAACCGTTACGGTCGGAAAAAATATACAGCGACCACTGTTGAACTGAACCCTGGAGAAAACGCATAAGAAGCGTGTGTCCACTAACGACTGCGATATTGCAGCCCCACATGAACAATGTCAAATTGATAATCGAGTACTTAAGAACTGAACTGGTCCATATTCTAGACGGTGTACGAGTTTGATTACGTGTTCTTGGTAAAGTGTGACGACGTAACCTTGAATATTCTTAGAAACTTGGTATTATAACATTCTTCGTACTTTAGAATTTTATTTCCTCTTCCATGTAACAACTTAAAAAATAATATAAATTCCATAACTCCTGTGTTTTGTCTCTTAAATCGATGTCTGGGGTTCATAACAAAAATATATTAGATTTTCTCAGATAATATTACAGTAATCATCATCAAGGTGCATATCCTTTATAGGAGGTTGCTCTCTTTGCAGCGCATCTGAAATTCACTCTGTCTCTATCCAGTTCACCCACTTCGCCAATGGTCATATTCATGGTTTCTTTATTATCTTGTAGCCATCTTCTTCTTGGTCTGCCTCTGCGTCCTGGGACCCTGCCCTCTAATATTGTTTTCTTCAGGCCATCGTGACGCTTAATAATAAAGTAATAGTAATGTTAAATCACAAATAAGATTCAGTCCTTTGTCAACGAATGTCTTCGAATACTAAGATGGTATGGCAGAGTTGTAATCACAGACCATGGGTAAGAATAGAACAAGATGACCCAGGTTAAGATTTAAGAGGATAAAATGGTAGTGGGCTGGGCATATTGTACGGAAGACACAGCCGAGTGTCACTAGACAAGCACTTGAGTGGAACACGCAAAGAAAACGGAAAATTTGACGTCCTAAACAGACTTGGAGACGAAGTCTTCTTGAAAAACTGAACGCTGCTCGACTATCCTGGGAGACCATCAAGAAAACAGCCAGAGACCGGTAAAAGTTGCGAACAACTGTTGAAGCCCTATGCTCCTCGAGGAGCGGAGAGAAATAAGTCAGTCAGTAATGTTAAATAAATAATATCAGATGAAAACATAATCCTGATTACACTTTTTTTTTAAAAACTGTGCTTACAAAAAAACAAATTTATTTTTATTCAGACAATCTTTTTTTTGTCTTGAAATTCTGATTAGTATTAAAGTCGACAGAGTAAAATATATGTATATCGCCATGGATGTATAACACGGGAGCCTTGGCGCCAGCGGGCGACGCCTTGGATAGAGCTGTCTTAGAGCAAATTTATAATGTTCCTAAGCTCCAATCGAATTTAGAAACTGTTACTAGTGTTTTTTTCCCCATCAATTTGTTGACTTGTTTTTGGTAAAACACGCAAAAACGAAATACTGTAGTGTTACTAAGTATAAAAAATAATATACACCGACGTTTCGACTAAAAGACCTTTGGTGTTTCGCTTTGTGGTTTCTTTGTTGGTACGTGTTTCACCATTGCTAGATATTTTTACTGCAGTATTTCCTTATATTGATAATACTGTTTATTGTTGAGTATTAGCATTTCATTCCAGGAAACGAAAAGGCTGACAAACTCGCAAAGGCCGGGGGGGGAGCCTAACACAACACCACCCAACACAAAGTTTTACAGAAGCAAAGACTCTCCTGAAACAATCCAGGAAAATGATCTGGAGAAAAACAAATGGAGGATACAGGCCAGAGCACGACAGTATAAATACACTAAACAGAAAAGCACAGACCACAATCTTCAGACTTAGAACAGGACACTGCAGTCTCAGAGCACACCTCCACAGAATGGGTCTCAGGGACTCGGCGGCCTGCACCTGTGGAGCACCAAAGCAGTCCACAGAGCACATCCTGCAAGACTGCCCTAGTCTGAGTAGTGAGAGATTGGAGAGCTGGCCAACAGAAACAACACTACAAGACAAACTATGGGGAACCGGTGAAGACCTCAAGCGCACCGCCCTGTTTATGACACATACCGGAGTAGTCGCATAGCAAAAGTTGAACGCAGAAGAAGAAGCATTTCATTCCTTTTATGTTGTCTTTATGTTACCGAGCTCTGAATCAAATAGAAAATAAATATAAAATTGTAACGTGCTGTAATTGTTGGGAGATAGAGCAAAGAAGATTTGAACGCGAGACTGTCTACCACATTCTACAAACAAATTCAAGTCAACATTTGAATAAATATTTATTAAAAGTAAAAATATAAAAAGAGACAATTTACAACTATTCTAGTCCGAGTGAAGTATTTCTGAACTATGTACCTTAACGAAGATCAGGGAAAACGGCAAGAATGAATTTTTAAAATCTAATAAGAATAAAGTAGAAAATGTAATAAAGGTGACTGGGCAGACATGATAGATATATATATATATATCGAATATACAAGACAGAAACAAAGATCACATTTTTGTTAGAGGTTTGTGTTTCATAGGGACATGACATGGTGGCGTCTGTGGCTTAGGGGATAGTGACTCGGTCTATTGACCCCGACGTTCTGAGTTCGAATGACGCTGAGGACAGTTTGGTTGCAAATTGTTTCGAGTGGATTCTTAAGAAAGGACGCTGATACCACACGTTCAGAAAGCAATGACAAACTACTGAACGTAATAATGCTTAGAAAAATCACAAACAGCGTTAAAAAGCTAGGATTGATTCCCAGAGTCATGTAAAGGATATGCAATTAACTTTTTTTAGGGAGATGAAAGAATTATTATCATTGTTATCATTCAGCAGGATTGTATCTGCAATATTTTATTATATAACAATAACATGTCATATTTAGCAAGATCGTATATGTAATATATCATTATTTAACAATAATATGTCATATTTAGCAAGATTGCATCTGTAATAAATCATTGTATTATTTGTTTGATATTTCTTCTTTCAAAATCCATTTTTACTGAAATCTTCGCCCGTCTGATGTCGAGGCTAGTAAGGGGATCAAAGAATAGTAACACTGAGACCTACAAGACATGTCATTAGAGACGACTGGGGCAGGGCTCTAGGGAAGCTACATTAGTAAATAAAAAGGGTCGCTCAAATTTGTTGCTCTGACCTACTTGAAGGTTGATAACTGACACAACGTAAATCGCTCTGATCACATACAAATCACTAAGAGTGGTTTAACAAGTGTTCGATATGGAGCGCTCGAAGAAGAAGAAGAATAAGACTGGAATCTTTGATGTGTCTTTGACCTCAACAAGCGCAGACTGGAATCTTGATGTGTCTTTGACTTCAACAAGCGCAGACTGGAATCTTTGATGTGTCTTTGACTTCAACAAGCGCAGACTGGAATCTTTGATGTGTCTTTGACCTCAACAAGCGCAGACTGGAATCTTTGATGTGTCTTTGACTTCAACAAGCGCAGACTGGAATCTTTGATGTGTCTTTGACTTCAACAAGCGCAGACTGGAATCTTTGATGTGTCTTTGACTTCAACAAGCGCAGACTGGAATCTTTGATGTGTCTTTGACTTCAACAAGCGCAGACTGGAATCTTGATGTGTCTTTGACTTCAACAAGCGCAGACTGGAATCTTGATGTATCTTTGACTTCAACAAGCGCAGACTGGAATCTTGATGTGTCTTTGACCTCAACAAGCGCAGACTGGAATCTTGATGTGTCTTTGACCTCAACAAGCGCAGACTGGAATCTTTGATGTGTCTTTGACTTCAACAAGCGCAGACTGGAATCTTTGATGTGTCTTTGACTTCAACAAGCGCAGACTGGAATCTTGATGTGTCTTTGACCTCAACAAGCGCAGACTGGAATCTTGATGTGTCTTTGACCTCAACAAGCGCAGACTGGAATCTTGATGTGTCTTTGACCTCAACAAGCGCAGACTGGAATCTTGATGTGTCTTTGACCTCAACAAGCGCAGACTGGAATCTTGATGTGTCTTTGACCTCAACAAGCGCAGACTGGAATCTTTGATGTGTCTTTGACTTCAACAAGCGCAGACTGGAATCTTGATGTGTCTTTGACCTCAACAAGCGCAGACTGGAATCTTGATGTGTCTTTGACTTCAACAAGCGCAGACTGGAATCTTGATGTGTCTTTGACTTCAACAAGCGCAGACTGGAATC